>SNQN01000447.1:18850-39754 GCA_008642245.1 Bassia scoparia
CCTCCAGCCCTCCCCAAACTACACATCTTTCCTCCACTTTTTCCCCAGATTTTCTGATTCCTTGGGACCTGGGCTCTTACGGGAAATTGCCTCCTCCTCACCCCATTTACCACCTCGCCTTTCCATCACCTCCCGCAGCTCCACCGGAGCCGATTCACTTGGTCACAACCACAGAGGAAGACATGAATCTCTGTTTGAAGCCTCCAATTTGGGCTCTGGCAGAATTGGATCTCAACACCTTCGAATTCTTCAGTGTGAAGAAGGGTCCACCTTCTCCTATTTCGCCCTTGGTTCTCCGAAGGATTCTCCGAGACCCATCCTCAGTTCCAACTCATCTGCTGAATCTGTACATGAAGGCCATTCAAGATTGCCCTCTCACTCTGGTTCCGGCGCACCTCCCGAATCTGTCAGACCTACGGGATCTTTCTCCGATCCTCCTTGCACTGGTGCATTGGTTCCTCAACAAGGATCCCCAGACCCTACCCCCCGACCAGATTCTCCCCAAGGAGTTGATGATGTTGTTGGACCCCACCCCAATTCTCCCTCCATTGCGCGAGATCTGTATGTTGATCTTCAAGTTCTTCACGTTGACTCTAGCAAGCCACTCAAACGACGTCAAGTTGATAAGAACCAGAAAAGCACACAATCAGGTGGGACTGGTCGGAGTATGGGAAAACGAGGGCAGAGAAGTGGGAAGAAGGGCCCGTGTCTAGTGGGAATGTATGGAAGATGAATTGTTTAGTCACTTGCTTTGGGAAAGGGTCAATATAAGGGAAACAAACGATTGGGAGGTGCGAGAGGCCCTTCTGAATTCTTTTCCTCTCCCTAAGTTCATGACGACCTTGGCCTGGAACAACAGGGGGATTGCTCGGCCTAATTTTAAGAGCAATTTTTCACATCTAGTCAAAGCTCATAATCCGGACATTGTCGTTCTTTTTGAAATCAGAGTGGGTAAAACTGTTGCTGAGGATATCATCAGGAGTCTCTCGTTTGATACCCATGTGATGGTGGAGCCTATTAGATTTGTTGGGGGACTGTTGATTCTCTAGAATTCCTTCAATATCAATTTTACTATGATAAAGGAGGGAAGACAGATTATCCATGGGGTGGCTCAGGGAACTGAGACTTCTTTTCTTGGAGTGTCACGTGCGGTTCAAGGCTAGGAGGACGAATATGTTAGCTGACTGTCTTGCTAAAGGAGTTGCTGCTGTGGTTCAACCAAATTCCATAGCACATACGAGTCTACCCCCTTCTTGGGCTTTTCGATGTTATAATACTGATTTAGACTTTTGTAGGAATAGCCGCTATTCTGTGCATGTTAATGTTGCAATTGTTGATTGTAATGGTAACCCTCCCTGAACGCTTGTAATGTTTCGGTTTAACGTTTTAATTTAATCCTTGTTCCTTTTTACGCAAAAAAATAAAAAATAAAAATAAATAAAAAAATCAAGACTTGATAAGTAGTTTGCCAAGTGCCAACTGTTGTCGCAGACAAGATCCTCAAACTCCTGTCACTGCGAATCGCAGCCCGGATAAGTGTGTTGTCCTCAAAATGGAGACAGAATTGGTTGTCTCATAGGGAGGAAGTAGATACCAATAGCAGCTAATGATATAGCGCGGGTCAAAGTTTGGTCAACACAACTAAGATTGTCGGACAATGTTAGGTTGCGTTGAGACAATGTTTGGTATATAGTTGGATAATGTTACAAACTCGTAAGACAATGTTAATATATTTCCAGACAATGTTAGGATTGAATGAAAATTTTCTTTTTTTTTTTACAAATGAACAGTGATATACAGTAATAAACAGTGTTCAAACAGTACCAAACAGTAGCGCGCTATATCTATCGCTGCTCTAGATTTATCATTTCTCGTCTCATAGGTACCTTGTCTTCAATAAAGAATTTTGGGAAGCACAACGTACAGACGGCGAAATTAATCTATATAAATAGTTCAGAACTTCAGATCCTTTCATAGATAAAAAGGAAGAACACAGACAATCAAAGGCAAAATAAAATCGTAAATATATAGCAAAATGGACTGAGCGCCTATAACCTGTGTTTAAAACAACAACACGATGAATTGCCTACAATCAACATTATGAACTAGAATTATTCTTTGCCCTCACTCGATTTCACAGTTTCAAATGTTTCCCTTCAGAAGTCGGAACTATGCTTGTCTATTGATCTACATATTTTTATGTGCAGTTTGATCTAAAGGGAAATGTTGATCAGTACCAGTTTAAATACAATGATAATTTCAAAGTTGGGACATCTTCGTAAGGTGGAGATTAAAGGCAGTAGAGGATCAACTGCGGAGCTCAATTTCATTGAATTTATTCTGGCAAACTCAGTTGTGCTTGAAAATCTGTTCTTCGGGTGCTTTGATCTTGGTCGTAGTTCAGAAGTAAAAGTGCTGAGAGAGTTGTTGCAATTACCAAGAGTATCAACAAAGGAAAAACTTATTTGTTTGGATCGATAGATGATAAATTGCTCGAACTTAGTTTGCTTGTACAATTTGAAGCTTTAGTGAACAGAGGGATTTTTATTCAAGTATGCCCGTCCACCTTATAGTTTGCCGATTCAGTGTTTTTAGCTTCAAGTACTAATCTGTGATCAATTTTGGTTTTCAAATAGGCATTTCTGTGTCTAATGTTGAGATATTGAAGTAAGTGAATGATGTAAGTTTTAGAGTAAGCGACGTTAGGAAGAATTGTCTGGCATGTATTGCTGGACGAGAAGCTAACAATGCTCCATCACTTCAAATCTCAAACATTTCACAATCAATCATATAAACTTTTAGGACAGTTTTCACAGCAAAATGCTACTAGGTTTCCTCTTGTGCTTCACCGTGTGCCGCATATAACTGACAGCAAGACACAGCTATAGGCCTTGAGTCAAGGCTAGTATACAGGGTGGGAAACTTGAGCTTTCCTTGTACATTCTTGAAATTGAATAGGTATATAGAAACAAATTGTATGACTGTTAACAGAGATTTTCAATTTTAAGGCAAAACATACAATTGCGAAAGAAAATTGAAATTCTTTCCCTTGGTTTGAGTTTACAAAATAAACAGACTCCACTTAAACAAGAGTTTTAACATATACACTTTAGCCTAATATAATAAGGTACCTCATCGAGATACATAATCAAGATGCTTTATCCATCAACTGTATCGGGGCCAAAATGTTAGACTTGTTAGTCTCAATGATACATCCATTCATCACCATCTCCTCCAACATGAAATGTGCTTTCTCAAGATGAAACATTATATCCAGTTCACACTGCATAATAGTGAACATACTTCAGATGAAAGGCCTTATACACAATCGGTAACAAGATATTAGAGTAGGTGACACTTACCACATTGCCAAAGTGTCGATCCATGGTTTCTACCAATAAATGTATGAATTCCAGAATAGCAAGCTCATTCTGCAGAACAATGAAAAAGGGATAAAGAATGATGACTGACGGGGATGAGTCATATTATAGCAACTTAACAGAATTTATAAGACCACGCATTTCTGTAAGTAAGAAGACAGAGTAATCGAAACAACTCTTATGCTGAAAGAAATAATGGTGGTACAATATTATCATCGACATTAATACCAAGCTAAATAATATTAGTCAGTTAACAAGAAAAAAAACAAAAAAAATCCCAGAAATAGAGGATTATAACACCTGCATACATCATACACACACAGCCTTTGCTATGTTTTATGTTTGTGTATTAATACCTCAGCTCTCTCCTCTCAGTGTCTCACAAAATATAGCTAATTACTGTATCAGATAATTAGATATCTCAGGCTGATGGTGTATTTGATGTCTCCTGAAAAATCCAACGACAACCCTAAGACTGACCAACACCTTATACAATATGCCAACTGTTCTGACTGGCATGATTAAAACATATGAGGAAGTGAGCTTTATGTGACAGAATTCAAGTGAACTTTGATACATATCCTGCAGGCTGCAGTGAAATCTGAAGTGCGAGAGCGAAGGGCCAGTAATTTACATCCGTTGCTAATGAAGGTCAAAGAAAGAGATAAGGATGGTAGAGAGTCAAACACAGCAAGAAAGAAAGCGAAATTTTAAAGAGACGGAGATGTGTGAGAACTGAGAAGACATCAGTGCTTGAGGCAAACAAATTGGGCTGTAATGGAGGGAATGGTACTGTTTGAGTGACAGAGTGAGAAGGCATAGGTAGAGAATGAATGGTGTGAAGCACAAATTTGATGGACAAATAAAGGTCAAAGGTTAGATATTTGAGACTTTTACCAGATATAGGAGAATTGATCGGCTTTTAAAAATACTCTTATAAAAMAAAATGAAACAAAATATAAGATAATGCTTTATTTGGCAAATTTTCCCCATTCTAATGAGCACAAGAATGCAACGTTGGTAGCACCCATGCATTAGACTAAAAAAACTTCATTTTGTCCAACTAAGGCCCTGTTATCGTCAACTTATTTAGATAAGTTTTAGTAAAAATAAGTTCAGAAAAAATAAGTTCAATTGAGTAAAAATAAGTTCAGTTGAGTAAAAATAAGTTCAATCCTTAAGAAATTTGTTAAGGTTTTAGTAAAAAAATAAGTTCAGTTTAGTACCAATAAGTTTAGTTCAGTAAAAATAAGTTCAGTTCAGTACCGATAAGTTCAGTTCAGTTCAGCAAAATTCTGTTAACGAGAAATAGAGCCTAAACCCTCCTTTTACAAATGAACATCTAGAATTGCAACAAGCAAATCCTCTGCAAATGTTTTATTCATATTATCAGAACCTGCAGGTCCCCTCCCCGTTTATAACAAGTCTCAACTCGTTCATGCCAAAGTGAACACGTTTAATTTTTTGGACCATTGTGAATCTAAGACAAGATCTAGAAGTTTTCATTAGCTCGTAACTCACTGTTTCATTATATCATAAATGGCACAAACAACCACAAACTTCCCACGTCACCATATGGATTACCAGCAATGTCAAATGAACATGGTCTTTCCATCTACAAAACTTATATCCATCTCAAATTAAGTGACCGACAAAAATGTAGGTTACATTGGGTAGGGGACGGGGTCAAATATGAGAACAGACACAGCGAGATGGAAAACAGCAATACTGCAAATTATAGAACAATGGTTAAGGGACACTATTTAATGAAAGTACCCTGATATGAAAATGTATTGGGTAATGGGGGCAGTAGTCAAGTGAAGTACTTGTGCTATGTAGAATGAAACTGGGTATGTAAGCAAGCTCTAAGCTCTGGACATAGGCTATAGATAAATGGAAAAACATATATCGAAACAAGATAAAGGTTTTTAACAATTGATTAATAAAGTTCACTAAACCAATACAGCACTACTTATACTAGACGTCAACCATGTATATTAATATATTTAAACACAACTAAAGTACAAAAATGATCACAAACCCTTCAAATTCTTATCTTCCAGGCACATTATAATATAACTTTTAAGTATTCAGCCTTCATTTGAAACCAATTTCATAAGATTCGTTCCATTGAGGCCCGAAGGATTTTGTGTGAGTTGGTTAGTGGGGTAAAACTTGAAGAGTAACAAAAATCAAAACAAAGAAGGTAAAAAAAACAACTAATGGCAAGGACTAAAAAATAAAAGTGTTGATAGAAAAGGCAAAAAATAGAAACACACTAAAGAAGAGACGATTGCACTAATATGCGGCATGACATCAACATAGACATCAACATTATCGGGGATATTGCACTAATATGCGGCATGACACATAAATCGGGAGTTAGGTAGTAATAAGTTATAGGTTATAACAATCGCATTCATGTTTGTTCACTCACACAAAAATTGCTTTAAGCTTAAACAAAATGGCTAAAATATTTCAAATCTACAGCTTAGCATATTAGGCTGGATCAAAACTTCAATGAGAGCTTGGTACCCACCTCATCATTGTCAACTCCAACCAAGAAGAATAGAGAAGCATAGCGCCTATATACAATCTTGTAGTTGCGATGCTCCACAAAAGAACACTGCCATATCAAAAAAGAGAAACCTTTCTAATCAATGTGCTAATCAAGAAGAACAATCAATTCAAAATACACTTTAGCAAATTTCAGTTTTATGATATGCCACAGAAATAATCACAATCATCGATCTATGAGAATAAATCAAATTGCTAAACAGCCATACCGATTTGAATAGAAATGACTGAGTCTCTTAGGATACATGTAAATTGAAATATAATGCAAAAACAGATAATAGTTTGTTCAAAAAACATAAACTTTTCCAAACAATCACATAGATAGCAGGTTTGATTACAGTGAAGAATTTAAACAAGGTCACTTAAGCAACAGCAATTCAAAATGAAAATCCACACAAATTTGAATTACAATTTTAATCATACAACCACATTGATGGCTGGAAATCATCGCAATGCAGGAATAAATCTCATATTGCACACATTTCTTTGGGATTTATGAATCAACAAAGATCTTACTCACAATTCACGCAGCAAATTAAATCCTAAACATTCAAAAAAGGTACAGCAAGAACAAGATCATACATCCAATCAAAAGCACCTACATTCCAAATTAACAACCCACAATCAGATTTGACTCGCAATGCCTAAATAGCTAACAAATTCAAACACCAATTACAGAAGAAAAAAAAACGGAAATTGATCTAAATTATCAACAACCCATTAAAAAATACKCAATTTTGATGATGCCCAGATCAAACAATTGAAGTTGCTAAACCAAAATTAAAGAAAGAAAGAGACCTGCTGATCGTTACGAGCAAGGCACTTGCGGACGATTTCACCCTCGAGAGCACGGCGTTGTTCGATAGTGAGGTATTCATAGTACTGTGCTAGCCTTGTTTGCCCTTGTTTGTTCACCATCAATACGAATCTTATCGTCATTGTTTAGATTTTTGATCGATATTGTTGGAGTTCTAATTGAGTTGCAGGTTGTGAAGGGGAAGAAGGGAGACTGGAAGAGTTTTGTTTTGTAAAGGGTAAAGAGGATGATGAGTTTGGTAGAGACCTGGGATTTGATTTGACTCGATTTTGGGCGGGCCAGCCGGGCTGTTGTTCAGAAAAGTGTCAAAAATTTAAAATTGATACAGGTTTGATTTGATTTTGTGCTATGGTAAGGGTGTTTAAGTGTTTTCGTACAATTGATCATAAAGGTTGGATTACAATAAGGATAAAATAAATAACATCATGTATTTTACGGATTTCATACACCAAATTTTTTTTAACCTTTGTTTTGTCGAGTTGGTTGAACAAGTGATTAATAAACGATGTTACTTACTCTATAAATGATTCCCTTGCGACCCTGGTCTTCATCGTTTCTCACATTGTTAAACTTTGCTAAAATTAACTACGAAGTATGTCAAGTCATCGTAGATCGTCTTATCTTGCTATGGGAGAAGGCCGATCAAGCTTTTATCTGAAAAGTCATGTCGAAACTTGTTTTAAATTGACACGAGTTATCGAGCGGCATGATTGTAATGATGGCCAAGGAACAAAAATCTTTTTCAGAACMGAGCTCCAACCGCTCGCTGTAAAAGCTTGCTTTTCGGGTGGCTCTCACCAACAAGTAATTAATGATTTATTCCATGTTAAAACAGTATGCCTATAGGTCATTTTTTCCCAAAAAAAAAAAGAAAAAAAAAGGTGGTGATCTAAGTGATTCCCCTTCATCGTCTCATAGAACTTTGTTAAATTAACTAAGCCAATACATAGACATCCTTATCATATCATGCACCATAATTTCTTATTTTTCACCAAATCATGTTAATGTTTTCACGTCATTAACATTATTCTAACCCTAACAAGCCAATCTCATGGTTGTAGGCGTTGTTGGCACGTGGCGTCCAAAGGATGTTAGGTGGTCATAGTGGAGAACAAATGCACGATGATGGTAATGATATGAAAGAGAAAAGTTAAAAGTTGGACGATTAGACGGAAGGAGGTGTGAAAAAAGGAGGCGTAGCATGAGTAATGTAGGAAACTAATTGAGTTTGTAAGGTGACATCTTCGAAAGAGATGGATCACTATTTGAAAACTCACTACACTTCGCCAGAATCATCACCCAAAATCAAAGARAATCARGATGCTTCATCATGTGTGATTTATGTCAATTACTCCTTTTGTGTGACCTTTAGTTTTGATGCTTGTGAACAAGTGGTCCCTTGTTCAATTGCTTACTTCTCCAAATTCATTGCCTTTGTTGGGGCAATTGACCCATGACTGTTGGATTGTGCTAGTGCTGCTAAAGTTTAAGTTTGAGCTACACAATGGATGTTTAAATACGACAAGACGACTAAAATTCATACGAAAAAGGAGAGAACTGAATTTTCTTCCTGTCTATGAGTAACGATTTGTCCTTGGGCCGTCTTATTTTTGGCTACATACAAAGTTCCTCGTCCTCAACATGGACTAGCAACTTTTGAGCTCTACAAAGACTAACACAACATTTCGGCAAGAAAGAATTTTCAAACACGAGTACATTTTTGATGTTTACTCTTCAATTTTTACAAAGGTACAAACACTAGTTGTTATACTGCGAGAAAAAATCGTGGCATCTCCTACTATTAGACAAGCACTGAGCACTAACGTAGAACGAATCCAGGATGGAGAACTATTATTCATCTCCTCTGTTCCTTCCGAACAGAGTTTTCAGAATCTCGGAGGGAAAAACAAAAACTGCAAACAATATTACTTAAGTGGTGGAGAAAAGATCCATTTGTCGTTGATGCTGGTTGTCAACATGATTATCGAGGATTGATGACGATGTTGAATTGCTGTACACTTTTCATTTTCAGTTGATTCTTCGGTATTAGTCTTAGATAATGTGATCTCATCATGCTTCCCCTCAATAATGGCGTGCTTGGAGGACTCATAAAGCTAGGCTGATTGGTTGAAACAAGAGCCTAGCCACATTCTGTCTGTTATCACAACCTTGTTTGGTTTCTGATGATTCGCTACAGAATCAGAAACGAAAGAACACAATGAATACAATATATGCATAAAGGGAAAAAATCCGATCATTAGCAAAGAACTTTTAAAATAAAACTTACAATAGAAAGGTATGTAACATTGCCTGCCATTGACCGGCCAACAGTATAACCTGTGTAGCCAGCCATAGCCCATGAATAGCACTTTGCGGCAAGAATTGTACAATAAACATTGTCTGATGCGTTAGCAGGAACAGCTCGGATCATGTATGTTGGATCTGAATTTCAAAAAATATGAACCCAAAATTCTCAATCAATACACTTATAGACCAGAATTCAACACATCAAGAATAGGAGAAAGAAGCACAAGACTACCTATGTATTTAAGAGTTATGTTCAACTTCGTTTGAGCAAAGTGTTCCTGTTATAACAGAACAGAATTGGATTAACTTGGGTCCATTGGCTTGACAGAAGGTGCATAAGTTGAAAAACATACCTTGTCATGTGAGATAACCAGAGACCAACATCTTTAAAAGCCTTATTCCGGAAGCATCTCTTTCTTCGAGCTTCTCACCAGCTCCTTCAGCTTATACAATAACCATGTGGCCATTTTCTCTGAGTCGTTTCCCAACGAACTCATAGAGCCCGCCTGGCCCTTCGAGATAAAAGGGTGATTCCGGAATCAAGCAGCAGTCAACATCTCGGCTAGCAAGGGTTGCATACATTGCAATGAATCCTGCAGCATGAAATTAATACTCAATCCACCTTACCTTTATGTCGCTCAAGGAAGCATCATCATTCCTCCTCAAAAAACAGTATGACAGATTAGAATGAACAACTTACCACTGTCAGGCCCATTAACTTGACAAGACCAATCCCATTTTCAACACTTTCCGCTTCAGTGTGTGCTGCATTTATGCACGTGTGCCTCCTCCACTGCGGTATCAAACCCAAAGATTTGTCGATGATCTAGATATAAACACAGGACGTCATCAGAACAGAAGTCCAGCAATTGAAATTTTTTTTTAAAAAAAAACAGTCAAAGATTAAAATGCAAGAAAGAGGGCATTGCAACAGAAAAGTTATACCGGAATGTCATTGTCGATGGTTTGGGAATTCCAAACAACTGCAACCTTAAGACCTCGTTTTCTTATTTCCTGATATGCAACAATGGGAATATAGTGATCCCGTCACAGCTAGTAACACACTCATAATCCAGTTTTCCTAATAAGTTATAAATACCTGGAAATGACAGATGCACCCCTTTGAGTTCCATCTCCTCCAATGATATATACCTAACACATCAAACAGGAAATATTAAACGTGTTTCACTGACATTGAGACCCATCAGCTGTCAGACAACACACTTATAGTAGTTACGAGTTAGTAAACTCTGATACCTGGTTAATTCCCCTGTCCACAATACTGTCAACAATTTTGGAAGTGACATAGCCACCTCTTGATGAGCCCAGGATTGTTCCACCCCGCTTGTGGATGCTGTCAACAGTTTTGGTGTTAACGGGATAGTATTCCGAGCATTAGATCCTTATAGCCACCCTAAATGTCCAAAAATCACCCAAATTTCCACCAATGCATTAGAAACAAGATGCTGAGCAATAACACAAATCAGCACTGAACACAGTTCTTTTCATCATATATTGTGGGCTATCATAACATAGTAACTCACCTGGATTCCGAGGATATTCTTAACTTCATACATGTAATCCAAACCACAAACTAACTCCCTGATCACGGTATTAAGCCCGGGGCATAGACCTCCACAGGTAACAATACATGCTCTAACTTCATCCGGAGCAAAGTACACCTAAACCATAAATCCACCWAATGGAGTTAGTAGCCGTAATCATCAAACTTCTACCAAATACAGCAATTTCATACAATGCTTTGCAAATTTTCACAAAATGTAAGGCGATTGATTACCTTTTGTCGGGGACCTTGTCGTCGAAAATGTATACCCCTTGGACCATCCTTATGCTGAACAGCCTATAAAATCAAAAGACACGCCCATCTCAATCTCAATTCCTATGATCACAAACTTATCCAACATGTACTAATTTGAATGATTATAGTTTCATGTCACTCCAATCCATTAATTGATCACTTTCAATTACCCTTTTTACAAAAAGTCAAAAGGCTGAGAAGAAGACTAACCCTTTGAACAACGGTGTCGTCAAAATCCACAAAATATTGCCTGAATTAGACAGTGGAAAAAACAGATTAAAAAAATTAATCGGTCAAAATTAGGTGCAAATGCAATAAAGCAAAAAAGAAGTCCTAAAATAATAAAAATAATAATAGAGAATAATTAGAGACTTTAATCAATGATCAAATTGTTGGCTTACTTGGTTACTGAATATGAAGGATTGTTTTGTAATGGATTTGGGTATGTCTGCAAGCAACAAATACAACTCATAATTAAGCAAAATTCAAAAGACAGTCAACATTAAATTCATAAAGATTACATTTTTAATACTCCTAATTTCTGGCAACAATATAAAGCTCCATTAAACAGGGAAACTATAATATAACCCATCATCAATATAATCAAATAAAATAAAATAAACAGACAAACCCAGAATCACAAACAACATCAAACAGCAATAAATTAAAAGATCAACTCGAAAAAACAATGAAAAGGAGAGAGAAAGATGATTACAGGAAGATTAGGGAGATAATCAGAGAAGTGAGGAACATCATCAAGAATATAACCACTTTCTCCAGTAACAATCTTGGGTTCCATTGATGATCAACCTTTAATAATTAACCTTTTACAGGAGGTTTATTACAATCACCAAATAATAATAATAATAAATAGTAATAATAGGAAAATATATGATAAATCAGAAAAATAAGAATAGTGTATGTATAAATTGGGTTATATGAAATGGATGATGGATCTTAGGAGTTAGGATTATATATATGAGGAGGAATTTGGTGGGTTAAAAATTTGATGGTATTTTGGAAAGAACAAAGTTTTTGATCCTTTTTTATTTTTACTGGGTTTTTATTTATTTTTTAGAAAATAATTAAATTAAATTGTATTTTAATAAGTTAGATTCTAGCATGGACTTTTAGTTTGAATATATAAGAGGCTGAGAGATGTGAGGGGAAGACAGAGAAGTGTTCAGCAGTACAGTGATTGGATACGAATTTTCCTTGTGTTTTTTTTATTGCAATTATTCTTCCATTATTATCATTTTATTATTCTTCTTTTTTTATTCACTCATATTATTTTTTTCTTATAATTAAAACAAAATTGTAATATTATTCTAAAGGTGTCATGACTCATGAGACATTCATCATTGTGTAAACTGGATTGCTAAACGAAGTCCACTTTTACTAGAATCAAAGTCCACATTTCATGTGAACTTCCGAATGCGTCCTTCCACTACTCCACTTCTCTAATTGTTAGTCTGGCGSCTTGAATCTATTGTATGTCGTACTCCCATTTCGTATAACTTTGTACGGGTACTCCCACATACCAACGCAAACCATCCGAAACAATACAACAACAACCCAAACGCCCGCTAGGCGTCGGCCCTTGGCAGCCACGCTTGGACCAGCGCAACCACCATGGGCCCGACGCCTAGGCCAGGCGTTGGGTTGTTTAATATTTTTTTTGGACTTTGATAAGTATGACGCTTGACCATGGCGACGCGGCCATGGTCCTGGCGCCTAGCCTAGGCGTCAACACCATGGTGTTGACGCCTAGGCTAGGCGCCAGGACCATGGCCGCGTCGCCATGGTCAAGCGTCCATGGCCTTAAAAAAATGTGAATTTCTGCTTTAATTTGTTGTTGGTCTGGTGGTTGAGGTGAGGTGGTTGTAGGCGTGGGTGGGGTGGTCGCAGGCGTGACGTGGGGTTAAGATGATGGTTTGCAAGGTGGCTTGGTGGTGGTGGGTATATGTTGGGGTAAGGGTAATATAGGAAGTTTACACGAATGGTGGACTTTGATTCTAGTAAAAATGGACTTTGAATAGTAATCCCTTGTGTAAAATATGTGAATGGTACAACTAATTGTATCTAATTAGTTACCGTCGCACTTATATTTTTTCTTTGTATTTGTGATTACAGATAAAAAAAGTTATTGCAAATAAATAAGTTATTTTGTAATTGATCGAGATAATATGAGAGGGCGTTTGGTTCAAATAATGGTAGGTTTGGAATGAGGAATGAAACCAAGGTGGTATGGGGTTGAAACTTGATATTTGATTTCATGTGTTTTAGTTTTTATTTAGGAATGAAGTTTTTCTTTTAGTTTTAACCTAACGGAGCGTTTGACAAGTGGAAATGGGAATTTGGTAATATAGGATGGGAATTGAAATGTGGGAATTGATAAAATTATCCTAATCCCTTGTTTCATATTGATTTGGGAATAAATGAGGATTTCAAAAGGGAAAAAAGGAAATAAAATGGGAGTAAGAAATAGCTTTGAGCAAAAAAAAAAGGAAAAGAAAAGAAAATTGAATTCCCACCCAAATACCAACCCTCCTAGGTAATGAAAATGTAGGAGTCGAGCCTAAATAATCTCATTCTCCTTCTCTCAAATAATCTCATTCCCCATAAACAAACATGGGAATTTAGCACATTGGGATTAAATTTTAATTCCCACTAATATATTCCCACAAAACAAACACCCTCTAAAGGTAGGGTATGACTGTACGAGCCAAACCCACCTCCCCTTGGGTTTCAAAAACTCATACCTTGAGGGTTTGAGATATGGGTTTAAAAACTAAATTTTCAAAAAACAAACATAAGGTATGGGTTAAGTCATTCCAAACTCATACAGTCATACCTTAAACCTGATATGTTAAAACCAAACGACCTGAGTGTTATCGACTTGTCACACCATATTTGATGATTCGATCTAAGTCTAGTTTGGTTTATACTGTAGCCAAAACTATATTTTTCGATTTTTGACTTATTTTGTGCGAAGTAGCAAAAAAATATCTATAATAAATACTTCCTTTTGTTTCAAATCTTGCAACTAAATATTTGAGAACAAGTATTTGAGAATGGGCGATATATAATTAAAATGTATCTTATTTAACATATGATGACTTAATGATATGTGACTTAATTGGTGCGTACAATCGAGTATATATATTATGCTTGCAAACAAAAGTACCTAATCTCTATATATAAGTCAGGGGGGCATGGTGTCCCCCCTATGAAATGACATTTTCACCCTTTTACATAAATAAAATTATAATTCATTTTCAAACTACTACACATACAATGTATGAACTTGCCAAAAATAAAAATCCAATTAGCCTAAATTATGTTTGAACTTGGGATGCGAAAAAGACCAATTAAAGGAAAATTAATTACTTAGCTTCAAAAAAATGAAAGTTATAAGTATTGTACTAGAAATTATTGATTGCAAATTAAATATCAATATGTCATTCAATATTTGTCCGCATATTTTCACACAATGTTGTATAACATGCAATCTCCACTAATATGGAAATGTCCATAGGCATTTACTTTCATCTTTCAACTTTTTTTTTACTATTGGTTCAGATTTTCAAACTTTTCTATCTAATTTTGACTAATGATAAATTAAAGTTGGACAAACTCGAAATAGGAAAATAAAACTTTCATTATAGAATATGATGTTTTAATCTTAACGGAAAAATCAAGAAGACATTCAAATAATCTTAATGGAGTACAAAGTATGTACAATATATTTTAAAAACATGAAAATCATAAACCATGATTTTTGAAATTGGTTTTTCACGGATGAGAAATTGAAGGTCATACATTAATTATTCATTTATTTATTTAAGCAGTCCGCATGTATTGCGTGCATAAATCTCTATTACTCTATATATAAGCTAGGGGAGCTAGACATTCTCATGCAAAAACATTTTTACCCTCTATTAAACATAATAACATATTCAAATTTCCCACAATTAATTGCAATCCAGTTTGAAAATTTGCATAATAAAAGAAAGTTTGAAATTTATAAAATAAACTAACTTAAAATATCAAGGCATGAATAAAAAGTAAAATTTAAGATTGAAATATAAATTAGTACAACTAAAATCAATTTACAAAATTATAAACAATTTGGTTTCAAAGTCGAATGAAATATATAGTAACAACTTTTTTTCACACAAGATTAGCACGCATCGCGTGCAATAAAAACTAGTCTACATTAGGTGAAGTGATACAATTAGTATTGAGTTATTGATATTTTGTGGATGAGCATCTAAGTTCCACATGGAAAAAATAAGGAAGAGTTGAGCTCCTATATTGTGAATGTCCACTCCCATTAGTATGAGACCTTTTGGGAAGTGTCAAAAAAACAAATTCGTGCGGGTTAGGCCCAAAACGGACAATATCATACTAATATGGTGGCGGCGTGTACGTGTGGTCGACGAGGTGAGTGATCTGGGCCCCAACAGACATTGAATACTTTTGAAGTGAATATAATCTAGCATTGAGTTATTGATCATCACGTGCAATTCTACCATACTACTCTCTGTGTTCCACTAAATTCCTGTCACTTCTACTTTACACATTTGTCAATACACAATTTAAAACTACATGTTAATATGATTCTACACTTGAATATATTCAATCTTACATATTGACGAGAATTTAAAGATTTCACCATTAATGAATAGTGATCATTATGGCATGAATTTAGTGAAACGGAGAGAGTATATTACAATTGTACAAATCATTATTTGAATAATATATCACAATTATTATGATTTTTTTAGTCTAGTTTTTTTTTTTAAACTTTGTTTTACTTATTTGAACTTTTCCAAAACATTTTTTGAAATTTAAAAAATTATTTTATCTTATCGTGATAAAATGAAACCTAACATTAACTATATGAAACTATTATTAATTTATTATTTAATTAATCAAAATTTTACTAGTGTTTGAATAAAGTGAATAAAACAAACCTAACGTACGAGTATTTCGTATTATACATTGAGGTCAGTGGCGGACCCACGTTGGAATATGGGGACCATTCGTCCCCCATTTCTTGGATAAAAAAAGAGATCAGAAATCATTTTACTAAAGAGAAGATAACCGGTTTTTTATGTTGTACTCCGTATAAGAGATCAAGTTTCCTCAAAATTGATTTTTTTGGTTTCTCTGGCATTAAAATAAAGCATAAAAGAGACCATTTTTTTTTACTGACAGGTTTCTTTTCCTTGTAGAGGTATTAAAAAGAAGAGACTAAGAAAACCAGTTTTAAAGAATAACAAGTTTCTTAGATCATCAAAGATACCAATTTTCTTAAAAAATTGATTTCTTTCCCATTTTTAATTAATAAATATAAATGCAAAAAACAAAGGTTATTAAGAATACCAATTTTTTATCAATTAAAACACCGGTTAAAAAATCCAAATGAGAAATGGATGCAATTGAGTGTGCGGTTGATTTTTTTAAAACTAGCATTTTTTGCACGCGATGCGTGCATCTAAAAAAAATTTATAAATTTTCTTATTGTTTTTTTCTTATAATACTACCAATAATTCGCCGTATTTTAATTTATTTAGTGTGCCATCCTTTGTTATCAAAGATGAAGCATATTAAGACAAAAAAATGTAATGTTAGAAAAAAAAAATGTGCCTCAAATATATATGATTATCGAATAATAAGTAGCATTCAAGTGGTTAGAAATATAACCAGTGTGGCAGTGTAACTATAATATGAAATTTATGTTTTATGTATTTTCTGTTTATGCCAATCAAATATTTTTTTCAATTTAATTTTTTTTATAAAAGTTGATTATATTTTTTTTCATTGTTAACTTGTTTAGTATGACAAAAAGAGAAAGTCAATCTAATTAAGTTAGTGCTTGTTTGAAATTTCAAATGCAATACAATTTTTAACTAATTTTTATATTTATGACAAATTGAAAATAAGTTGGAAGCAAAAAGTTATATAATTATTTTTTATAATAATGAATTGTAATTTAAATCATTAAGGGCATGTTGAACATTTCAAAGGGACACTATCACTTCCTCTCCTTGATCTATATAATAGAGATTGTGTACCTGATTTTTAAATAATTAATAAATTTATTTTGAACTATCTAAATTATCCCCCGTCGACAAATGTCTCACCTTCCTAGTCCGCCACTGCTTAAGGTTGTGTTACTTTTTAAACATTTTTTGTTACATTTCATTGTGTACGTGCCTCCAAATTAATTAAATACACTATGTTACTTATTTTTGTTGTTAGAATTGGAAACAAAAATCATTTTACTTTGGAAAGTGATCATATCTTCTAGAGTGTTACACAAGTAGATGATGTCTTGAAAAAGAGTTAATAAAGGATACATCAAGAAGGGAAAAGTGAACTAAAATATTAGTAATTCCGTATTATTGAATTTCTGTATTTTCTAGAATCTTTCTTTCTAAAATCTCTCCATTTATGCAAAAAAAGGAAAAAAATGGTAAAAATTGGATGACTTGGCGCACAGCTAGGCAGCCTCGTGTCACTTGCATTTCCCTAGCACAAGAAATATTTCTTGCAACCCATGTTATTAAAATTTTATATATTCCCTTTGTGGTGAATTTTCCATATGTCAATGATGATACTCATGTAGTCACGTGTCTTCAATTTTTAAATGGTAACAAACATGATTAATATTTTTAACGCACATAATAAGAAGGGTTTTTTTTTTTTTTGACAAGTAAGGTCAGGTTCAATATGATTAGTTTGACAATAACACGTATTAAGTTGACTTATTTTATTAACTCCTCATAAGTTGAAATTGGTGAGAAATCACCTCTATCGCATCGATCTCCAGTGGTGTATTTTTAAAATATGCTTGCAAAATTAAATAATTATAAAATTGTAGTTGTTGTATTATAGAATAAATAGAGCAATATGTTGCAAGCAAAGTAGCTTGAAAAAATTCTTTTGTGGAGTATAAATATTGTTTTAATTATAAATTTAACAAAATTACTATATGCATTGTGTTGGTTCCTTCAAGTTACAAAATTGTGTATCTATTGTTGGTGGAACTTATAGCTTAGACTCTTTGTAGCTATAAAAATTCCCGAAATAAGATAATTACAATCACCGTTGGAGATACCCTAATAGTGTTAGTGCTAAATTAGACAGCAATATTAAACAGATAACCTCATCAGATAACTTGGTAAGCAAAATGTTATAGTAATTGTTTTAATGCTCTTTTTTTTTAGTGAATCTAATCAAGATCTTTATGAAACAAAAAGCTAAGTACCCGTACATAGTTTATCCTTTTAGCTATGGATTAGCATTGTATATCACCACTAACCCTTCAAAGTCGTTCCATGTGTAATAAATAAACAACTTTTGAAAGTAACACTTAGGCTGTTTACATTAACTGAAATCAACTGAACTTAACTGAATGGAGCTGAACTGAACTGAATTGAATATTTTATGAGCAGAGAAAATTGGGTTAAAGAACTGAACTGAACTGAATAAGCTGAACTGAACGAAATGAAAATAAGCAAATGTAAACAGACCTTTAATTAATTACTATCTTCCCCTTATTCATATTTTTTAATATATTTATTTACGATGAGCATATCAAACACCTCATCAAACATACAACGAGTTTAACATAGCATTAGAATAAAAAAAAATGCCACCATCAAAAATCAATATAGCGCATCAAATTAAAAAGGTAAAAATGTGTTTTAAAAATTTGTATAAATAAGAGGGAACAAAAATTATCATGTAGATGTGACATTGTGATTAATTATAAAAAGTAATAAAATTTAATATAAGTGGTGGTGCTTATGAAGTACATAATATTTGATTATTAATTTAGTTACTTATCAATCGTAAGTCTAGACCTGCATGATTGGTATGTTAAAGTGCTAGATGATTTTTTTTATTTATTTATTTAAGACTACGTTTTATCAGTGCACGCGATGGTTGCTTAGAACGTATAAAAATTGTAATATTTATATAAAAATGATTATATAGAATGTATTAAAATAAAATGTTATAATATTAGCAATAACAATTTAATCTAAATTGTAAATTAGTTTGTAAATAAGTGTAACATGAAATTCAATATTATACATATGTTTTTCAATTCAATTTGGACTAATGTTCATTGATTTAGCTTTTGTACTAATTAAGTCACATATAAATGAAATTTCGATTTTAAATCTCATATTAAGTAAAAGGGTAGTTTTAGAGCACTTCAATTCAAAAAAATTTAAAATTCATTAAGGTTATAAAGGTCATTAAGAGGGGGACACCATCTTCCTCCCCCCTTCCTTATATAATAGAGATTAGGGTGGTTCCCCCTAGCTAGAAGTAGTTTTAATTACAGTTGTATTATCTCATTAATCATGATGATTAAAAATAAAAGAATTGAGTTACAAGTAATTAAAAAGGAAACGGCAAGAAAGAAGGGTTTTCTAATTTAAAGTTGTAAACGGCCTTTTTTCTCATGCTTCTATTTTTCTTATTCAATCGAGAGTAGACTTTTTTATTAGGCCTGAGTTTGACTTGGCTCTGTGTTTTTGAAACTAAAATGAAACGATGAATTTGAACTGAATCAAATTAAAATAATATTTATGAAAAAAGAAATGGCAAAGTCTAAGTACATCGAGTGCAAAAATAATTTATAGTGACGTTAAATGAGAGTGACTATTTTTAGACAGTATAAGAACCTTTTGATTAATATACTTTTATATTTTTCGCTATATTGATGTAAATTAAGTGAATAATGTATTACTATAAAAATAAAAAAATATCACTATATAATGGTACACTAATATATGTGCATCTATTGCATACAAAAACTCCCAATAAAAAATAAGATTAAGAACTAAATTGAACTGAGCTAAAGTAACATGAAATTTAACTATAAAAACACGTCCTTTGCAAATTGCAACCATTACCATGGAGTACGTTTCTGGTAGCAAGCCATTTGGGAAATGAGATTGACTTTGAAGGTCAAAAATATGCTACCGTATGTTTCTTTTTGTGGGGTCCATATTATTAAAGACACTTTTTCAACTTTTTTTGTTCTGATAAATCTAAATTATTAACTTATTTATTTATTAGTTTGCAAATCCTGTGCATTATGGTTTGCCTTATTCAAATGACACTACAGATTTGAGATGAATAGTTCTACCACTCCATTTAACTCATAACCATGGAGTAGGTTTGGTTGGTGAAAGTACCGAAATAATGGTGGACGCTTGGAAATTCTAAGCCCGTCGACTTTTGTCCGACTCATTTGATTGATTGATATCTATAAATATTTTAAAAGGTGTTTCATTTAATGTAGATGTGCCACGTGGCGCTCTATAACGTAGGTAACCATGAAAGGTAATTAGTATATCAATTAACAAAACAAATTATGCTCAAACTTAAAATCGAACACAAGACCTCTTACAATGATTGTTCATGATGTTGCATCATATCTAATACTATCTTTTATTAATTGATTTTAATGATCCTACATAAATTATTATATTCCATTAATTTCATTTATAAATTAATCTTTTCATTTCTCACAAGAATTTGAACATATTAAATGTATATTATAATGGAAAAATATTAACAGTAACACCCGACCGGAAGAAACGTCAGGACAACATACTAGTTTTACATAAAATGTGAGATCATATTTTACACTCACTGTGACACTAGCACCAAAAAAATAAAATAAAAATAATAAATGCTTCACACACAAGAAATTGGTCGTTTAAAAGAAAAAGAAAAATAAAAATAAAATTAAATATGGGTCGGAAATGCACAAATGTTCCATACGATCACAGTGGGATTTAAGTACAAGTAGTACTCCGTATATTTCAAGACTTTCGTTCCATAAAAACTAACATGCAAAACATACGTGAAACAGCCGTCATAAACAACCCATACAAATACTGAAATACTGTATATTTTGATTGCTTTCCGACCACCTTTTGCCCTTTCAATTACCGGACTACGGAAGTAAA
>SNQN01000447.1:39779-63253 GCA_008642245.1 Bassia scoparia
CGGCATCTCTGTGGCATAGTTATTATTTGCAATGTTGATTGTGTATCATGGTAACCCTTCCTAGAACGCTTGTAAGTCGTTTAACGTAATATGTTTATACTGCTCTTTTAGACAAAAAATAAAAATATAAATAATAAATAATAAATAATCATAGCTGAATAAGTAGTTTGCCAAGGCACTGTTGTCGGCATGGACTCACAAGATCAAACCCTAGCTGTTACTCTAATATTATTCAGCGCAACGCAGCCGGATTAGTGGTTGTCACTTTCTAAATTGAGTAGACTGAATTCGGTTGTTCTAGTAGGGGATGGGAACTGGTGTTTATATACAATAGCAGCTAATGAATAATAGGGCCGGGTGCAAAGTGTTGGTCAACACTAGAAGATTGTCGAGGACAATGTTAGGTATGCGGTTGAGACAATGTTTGGGTAATAAAGTAGTCTGGATAATGTTACAAACTCGTAAGCCAATGTTGAATATATTATCCAGACAATGTTAGGATTAATGAATTTTTTTTTTTTTCTTACAAATGAACAGTTGATCTTATCACAGTAATCAAACAGTGTTCAACACAGTACCTCAAAACAGTAGTCGCGCTATATCTTATCGCTGCCGCTATCAGATCTTCTATCATTTCTCGTCTACTAGGGTACCATTGTCTTCAATAAAGAATTTTGGGGAAGCTACAACGTACATTGACGGCGAAATTCAATCTATATAATAGTTCAACTATCTCAGATCCTTTCATTAGATAAAAAGGAAGAACACAGACAATCAAAGGCAAGAATAAAATAGTAAAATATATAGCATCACATATGGACTGAGCGCCTATAACCTGTGTTTAAAACAACAACACGATTAGAATTGCCTACAATCCCAACATTGAACTGACTAGAAATTATTCTTGTGCCGCTCTCACATTACGATTTCACAGTTATCATCATGTTTCCCTTACAGAAGTCGGAACTATGCTTGTCTATTTGATTCTACATATTTTTATGTGCAGGTTTGATCTAAAGGGACAATTGTTGATAGTACCAGTTATAAAATACAATGATATTTCAAAGTTGGGACATCTTCGTAAGGTGGAGATTAAAGGCAGTAGAGGATCAACTGCGGAGCTCAATTTTCATCTGAATTTCTAATTTCTAGCGCAAAACTCAGTTGTGCTTTGAAAATCTGTTTCTTCGGGTTGCTTTGAATTTTGGTCGTAGTTCAGAAGTAAAAGTGCTGAAGAGAGTTATGTTGCAATTACCACAAGATCAAAAAAAGGAATAAAACTACTATTTGTTTGGATCGAATAGATGATAATATGCTCGGAATTAGTTTGCTTGTACAATTTGAAGCTTTAGTGAAAGAGGGATTTTATTAAGTATGCCGTCCATTATAGTTTGCCCGATTAGTGCATTTTTTTACGCTTCAAGTACTAAATCTCTGCTGATCAATTTTTGGTTTTCAAATAGGCATTTTCTGTGTCTAATGTTGAGATAATTGAAGTAAGTGAATGATGTAAGTTTAGAGTAAGCGACGTTAGGAAAATATTGTGGCATGTATTGCTGGGACGAGAAGCTAAACATGCTATACTAATATCTCAAACATTTCACAATAATCATATAAACTTTTAGGACAGTTTTTCACAGAAATGCCTACTAGGTTTCTCTCTTGTGCTTCACCCGTGTGCCGCATATAACTGACGAGCAAGACACAGCTTTAGGCCTTGAGTCGGGCCTAGTATACAGGGTGGGAAACTTGATAGCTTTCCTTGTACATTCTTGGAAATTGAATAGGTATATTAGAACAATTGTTAGACTGTTAAGAGTTTTTCAATTTTAAGGCAAAACATAAATTGCGAAAGAAAATTGAAATTTCTTTCCTTGGTTTGGCGTTTACAAATAAACAGACTCCACCTTAAAAAGAGTTTTAACATATACACTTTAGCCTAATATAATAGGTACTCATCGAGATAATAACTCTAAGCAAATGCTTTATCATCATCAACTGTATCGGGGCAAAATGTTAGACTTGTTAGTCTCAATGATACATCCATTCATCACATCTCTCACCAACATGAAATGTGCTTTCTCAAGATGAAACATTATATCCAGTTTCACACGCATAATAGTGAACATACTTCAGATGAAAGGCCTTATACACAATCGGTAACAAGATATTAGAGTAGGTGACACTTTACTACAATTGGCCAAAGTGTCGATCCATGGTTTCTACCAATAAATGTTGAATTACAGAATAGAGTCATTCTGCAGAACAATGAAAAAGGGATAAAAGATGATGACTGACGGGGATGAGTCATATTATAGCACTTAAAGAATTTATAAGACACAGCATTTTCTGTAAGTAAGAAGACAGAGTAATGAAACAACTCTTATGCTGAAAGAAATAATGGTTGGTCAACATATTAATCATCGACATTAATACCCAAGCTAATAATATTAGTCAGCTTAACAAGAAAAAAAAAAACAAAAATCCCAGAAATAGAGGATTATAACACACTGCATACATCATACACAACACAGCTTTGCTATGTTTTATGTTTGTGGTATTAATACCTAGCTCTCTCCTCTCAGTGTCTCACAAATATAGCTAATTACTGTTATCAGATAATTAGATATCTCAGGGCTGATGGTGTATTTGATGTCTCCTGAAAATTCCAAGACAACCTAAGACTGACCAACACCTTATACAATATGCCAATGTTTCTGACTGCATGATTAAAACATATGAGGAAGTGAGCTTTTATTGTGACAGAATTCAAGTGAACTTTGATTACATATCTCTGCAGGGTGCAGTGAAATCTGAAGTGGCGAGAGCGAAGGGCCAGTAATTTACATCCGTTGTTAATGAAGGTCAAGAAAGAGATAAGAATGGTTAAAGAGAGTCAAACACAAGAGAAAGAAAGCGAATTTTAAGAGACGGAGATGTGTGAGAACTGAGAAGACATCAGTGCTTGAAGGCAACAATTGGGCTGTAGATGGAGGGAATGGTCTGTTTGAGTGACGAGTGAGAGGCATAGGTAGAGAATGAATGGTGTGAACACAAATTTGAGGACAAATAAGGTCAAAGGTTAGATATTTGAGACTTTTACCAGATATAGGAGAATTGATCGGCTTTTAAATACTCTTATAAAAAAAAATGAAAAAAATATAAGATATGCTTTATTTGGCAAATTTTCCCCATTCTAATGAGCACAAGAATGCAACCGTTGGTAGCACTGCATTAGACTAAAAAAACTTCATTTTGTCACTAATAGGCCCTGTTATTGTCAACTTATTTAGATAAGTTTTAGTAAAATAAGTTCAGAAAAATAAGTTCAATTGAGTAAAAATATTGAGTTAGTTGAAGTAAATAATGTTCATCTTAAGAATTTTGTTAAGGTTTTAGTAAAAATAAGTTAGTTTAGTACCAATAAGTTTAGTTCAGTAAAAATAAGTTCAGTTCAGTACGATAAGTTCAGTTTCATTGTCAGACAAAATTCTGTTAACGAAATAGAGCCTAACCCTCCTTTTACAAATGACATCTAGAATTGCAACAAGCAAATCCTCTGCAAATGTTTTATTCATATTATCAGAACTCGCAGGTCCCCTACCGTTTATAACAAGTCTCACTCGTTCATGCCAAATGAACACGTTTAATTTTTTGGACCATTGTGAATTAAGACAGATCTAGAAGTTTTCATTAGCTCGTAACTCACTGTTTCATTATATCAATAATGGCAACAACAACCACAACTTCCCACGTCACCATATGGATTACCAAGCAATGTCAAATGAACATGGTCTTTCATCTACAAAAACTTTATTCCATCTCAATTAAGTGACCGACAAAAATGTAGGTTACATTGGGTAGGGGACGGGGTCAAATATGAAGACAGACCAGCGAGATGGAAACAGCAATACTGCAAATTATAGAACAATGGTTAAGGGACACTATTTATGAAAGTACCTGATATGAAATGTATTGGGTAATGGGGCAGTAGTCAGTGAAGTACTTGTGCTATGTAGAATGAAACTGGGTATGTAAGCAAGTCTGCTCTGGACATAGGCTATAGATAAATGGAAAACATAATATCGAAAAAAGATAAAGGTTTTTAACAATTGATTAATAAAGTTCACTAACAATACAGCACTACTTATAACTAGACGTCAACCATGTATATTATATATTTAAACACACTAAAGTCAAAATGATCACAAACCTTCAAATTCTTATCTTCCAGGCACATTATAATATAACTTTTAAGTATTCAGCCTTCATTTGAAAACATTTCATAAGATTCGTTCCATTGAGGCCGAAGGATTTGTGTGAGTTGGTTTAGTGGGGTAAACTTGAAGAGTAAAAAAATCAAAACAAAGAAGGTAAAAAAAACCTAATGGCAGGACTAAAAAATAAAGTGTTGATAGAAAAGGCAAATAGAAACACACTAAAGAAGAGACGATTGCACTAATATGCGGCATGACATCACAATAGACATCAACATTATGGGGGATATTGCACTAATATGCGGCATGACACATAAATCGGGAGTTAGGTAGTAATAAGTTATAGGTTATAACAATCGCATTCATGTTTGTTCACTCACACAAAAATTGCTTTAAGCTTAAACAAAATGGCTAAAATATTTCAATCTACAGCTTAGCTATTAGGCTGGATCAAAACTTCAATGAGAGCTTGGTACCCACCTCATCATTGTCAACTCCAACCAAGAAGAATAGAGAAGCATAGGCCCTATATACAATCTTGTAGTTGCGATGCTCCAAAAGACACTGCATATAAAAAAGAGAAACCTTTCTAATCAATGTGCTAATCAAGAAGAACATCAATTCAAAATACATTTAGCAATTTCAGTTTTATGATATGCACAGAAATAATCACAATCATCGATCTATGAGAATAAATCAAATTGCTAAACAGCATACCGATTTGAATAGAAATGACTGAGTCTCTTAGATACATGTAATTGAAATATAATGCAAAACAGATAATAGTTGTTTCAAAAAATAAACTTTTCCAAACAATCACATATGATAGCAGGTTTGATTCAGTGAAGAATTTAAACAAGGTCACTTAAGCAACAGCAATTCAAATGAAATCCACACAAATTTGAATTAAATTTTAATCTACAACCACATTGATGGCTGGAAATCATCGCAATGCAGGATAATCTCATATTGCACACATTTCTTTGGGATTTATGAATCAACAAAGATCTTACTCACAATTCCGCAGCAAATTAAATCCTAACATTCAAAAAAGGTACAGCAAGAACAAGATATACTCCAATCAAAAGACCTACATTCCAAATTAACAACCACAATCAGATTTGACTCGAAATGCCTTAAATAGCTAACAAATTCAAACACCAATTACAGAAGAAAAAAAACGGAAATTGATCTAAATTATCAACAACCCATTAAAATAGGCAATTTTGATGATGCCAGATAAAACAATGTGAAGTTGCTAAACAAAATTAAAGAAAGAAAGAGACCTGCTGATCGTTAGGAGCAAGGCACTTGCGGACGATTTCACTCGAGAGCACGGCGTTGTTCGATAGTGAGGTATTCATCGTACTGTGCTAGCCTTGTTTGCCCTTGTTTGTTCACCATCATACGAATCTTATCGTCATTGTTTAGATTTTTGATCGATATTGTTGGAGTTCTAATTGAGTTGCAGGTTGTGAAGGGGAAGAAGGGAGACTGGAAGAGTTTTGTTTTGTAAAGGGTAAAGAGGATGATGAGTTTTGGTAGAGACCTGGGATTTGATTGACTCGATTTTGGGCGGGCCAGCCGGGCTGTTGTTCAGAAAGTGTCAAATTGATTTTGTGCTATGGTAAGGGTGTTTATGTTTTCGCGCAATTGATCATAAGGTTGGATTAAATAAGGATAGATAAATAACATCATGCATTTTACGGATTTCATACACCAAATTTTTTTTAACCTTTGTTTTGTCGAGTTGTTGAACAAGTGATTAATAACGATGTTACTTACTCTATAATGATTCCTTGCGACCTGGTTCTTCATCGTTTTCTCACATTGTTAAACTTTGCTAAATTAACTACGAAGTATGTCAAGTCATCGTAGATCGTCTTTATCTTGCTATGGGAGAAGGCCGATCAAAGCTTTTATCTGAAAAGTCATGTCGAAACTTGTTTTAAATTGACACGAGTTATCGAGCGGCATGTATTGTAATGATGGCCAAGGAAAAAAATCTTTTTCAGACCGAGCTCCAACCGCTCGCTGTAAAAGCTTGCTTTTCGGGTGGCTCTCACCAACAAGTAATTAATGATTTATTCCATGTTAAAACAGTATGCCTATAGGTCATTTTTTCCCAAAAAAAGAAAAAAAAAGGTGGTGATCTAAGTGATTCCCCTTCAATCGTTCATAGAATTTGTTAAATTAACTAAGCAAATACATAGACATCCTTATCAATCATGCACAATAATTTCTTATTTTTCACCAAATCATGTTAATGTTTTCACGTCATTAACATTATTCTAACCCTAACAAGCCAATCTCATGGTTGTAGCGTGTTGGCACGTGGCGTCCAAAGGATGTTAGGTGGTCATAGTGGAGAACAAATGCACGATGATGGTAATGATATGAAAGAGAAAGTTAAAGTTGGACGATTAGACGGAAGGAGGTGTGAAAAAGGAGGCGTAGCATGAGTAATGTAGGAACTAATTGAGTTTGAAGGTGACATCTTCGAAAGAGATGGATCACTATTTGAAACTCACTACACTTCGCCAGAATCATCACCCAAAATCAAAGAAAATCAAGATGCTTCATCATGTGTGATTTATGTCAATTACTCCTTTTGTGTGCCTTTAGTTTTGATGCTTGTGACAAGTGGTCCCTTGTTCAATTGCTTACTTCTCCAAATTCATTGCCTTTGTTGGGCAATTGACCATGACTGTTGGATGTGTAAGCTGCTGCTTAAAAGTTTTATACTAAGTAAGTTTGAGCTACAACAATGGATGTTTAAATACGACAAGACGACTAAAATTCATACGAAAAAGGAGAGAACTGAATTTTCTTCCTGTCTATGAGTAACGATTTTGTCCTTGGCCRTCTTATTTTTGGCTACAWACAAAGTTCCTCGTCCTCAAACATGACTAGCAACTTTTGAGCTTCTACAAAGACTAACACAACATTTCGGCATAGAAAAGATTTTCAAACACGAGTACATGTTTTGATGTTTACTCTTCAATTTTTACAAAGGTACAAACACTAGTTGTTAATACTGCGAGAAAAAAATCGTGGCATCTCCTACTATTAGACAAGCACTGAGCCACTAAYGTAGAACGAATCCAGGATGGAGAACTATTATTCATCTCCTCTGTTCCTTCCGAACAGAGTTTTCAGAATCTCGGRGGGAAAAAACAAAAACTGCAAACAATATTACTTAAGTGGTGGAGAAGAAGATCCATTTGTCGTTGAATGCTGGTTGTCAACATGATTATCGAGGATTGATGACGATGTTGAAATTGCTGTACACTTYTCATTTTCAGTTGATTCTTCGGTATTAGTCTTAGATAATGTGATCTCATCATGCTTCCCCTCAATAATGGCGTGCTTGGGAGGACTCATAAAGCTAGGCTGATTGGTTGAAGACAAGAGCCTAGCCCACATTCTGTCTGTTATCACAACCTTGTTTGGTTTCTCGATGATTCGCTACAGAAATCAGAAACGAAARAACAACAATGAATACAATTATTGCATAAGGGAAAAAAATCCGATCATTTAGCAAAAGAACTTTTAAAAATAAAAACTTACATAGAAAGGTATGTAACATTGCCTGCCATTGACCGGCCCAACAGTATAACCTGTGTAGCCAGCCATAGCCCCATGAATAGCACTTTGMGCAAGAATTGTACAATAAACATTGTCTGATGCGTTAGCAGGAACAGCTCGGATCATGTATGTTGGATCTGAATTTCAAAAAATATGAACCCAAAATTCTCAATCARTACACTTATAGMCCAGAATTCAACACATCAAGAATAGGAGGAAAGAAAGCWCAAGACTAACCTATGTATTTAAGAGTTATGTTCAACTTCGTTTGAGCAAAGTGTTCCTGTTATAACAGAACAGAATTGGATTAACTTGGGTCCATTGGCTTGACAGAAGGTGCATAAGTTGAAAAACATACCTTGATCATGTGAGATAACCAGAGACCAACATCTTTAAAAGCCTTATTTCCGGAAGCATCTCTTTCTTCGAGCTTCTCACCAGCTCCTTCAGCTATAACAATAACCATGTGGCCATTTTCTCTGAGTCGTTTCCCAACGAACTCATAGAGCCCGCCTGGCCCTTCRAGATAAAAGGGTGATTCCGGAATCAAGCAGCAGTCAACATCTCGGCTAGCAAGGGTTGCATACATTGCAATGAATCCTGCAGCATGAAATTAATACTCAATCCACCAATTACCTTTATRTCGCTCAAGGAAGCATCATCATCTCCTCCTCAAAAACAGTATGACAGATTAGAAATGAACAACTTACCACTGTCACGGCCCATTAACTTGACAAGACCAATCCCATTTTCAACACTTTCCGCTTCAGTGTGTGCTGCATTTATAGCACGTTGTGCCTCCTCCACTGCGGTATCAAACCCAAAAGATTTGTCGATGATCTAGATAAAACACAGGACGTCATCAGAACAGAAGTCCAGCAATTGAAATTTTTTTTWAAAAAAAAACAGTCAAAGATTAGAAATGCAAGAAAGAGGGCATTGCAACAGAAGAGTTATACCGGAATGTCATTGTCGATGGTTTTGGGAATTCCAACAACTGCAACCTTAAGACCTCGTTTTCTTATTTCCTGATATGCAACAATGGGAATATTAGTGATCCCGTCACAGCTAATAACACACTCATAATCCAGTTTTCCTAATAAGTTATAAATACCTGGTAAATRACAGATGCACCCCTTTGAGTTCCATCTCCTCCAATGATATATACCTAAACACATCAAACAGGAAATATTAAACGTGTTTCACTGACATTGAGACCCATCAGCTGTCAGCACAACACACTTATAGTAGTTACGAGTTAGTAAACTCTGATACCTGGTTAATTCCCCTGTCCACAATACTGTCAACAATTTTGGAAGTGACATAGCCACCTCTTGATGAGCCCAGGATTGTTCCACCCCGCTTGTGGATGCTGTCAACAGTTTTTGGTGTTAACGGGATAGTATTCCGAGCATAGAATCCTTTATAGCCACCCTAAATGTCCAAAAATCACCCAAATTTCCACCAATGCATTAGAAACAAGATGCTGAGCAATAACACAAATCAGCATGGAACACGTTTTTTCATCATATATTGTGGGCGTATCATAAATAGTAACTCACCTGGATTCCGAGATATTCTTAACTCATACATGTAATACAAACACAACTACTCCTGATCACGGTATAGCCGGGGATAGACCTCACAAGGTACAATACATGCTCTAACTTCATCCGGCAGCAAGTACACCTAAACATAAATCCACTAATGGATTAGTAGCGTAATCATAAACTTCTACCAAATACAGCAATTTCATACAGATGTTTGCAATTTTCACAAAATGTAAGGCGATTGATTACTTTTGTCGGGGACTTGTCGTCGAAAATGTATACCCTTGGACCATCCTTATGCTGAACAGCTATAAATCAAAAGACCGCCCATCTCAATCTCATTCCTATGATCACAACTTATCCAACATGTACTAATTTGAATGTTATAGTTTCATGTCACTCCATCCATTAATTGATCCTTTCAATTACCTTTTTACAAAAGTCAAAAGGCTGAGAGAAGACTAACCTTTGAAACAACGGTGTGCAAAGTCCAAAAAATATTGCCTGAATTGACAGTGGAAAAAAAGATTAAAAATAATCGGTCAAATTAGGTGCAAATGCATAAAGCAAAAAAGAAGTCCTAAATAATAAAAATATAATAGAGATAATTAGAGACTTTAATCAATGATCAATTGTTGGTTTTGGTTACTGAATATGAAGATTGTTTTGTAATGGATTTGGGTATGTTTGCAGCACAAATCATAATAATTAAGCAAAATTCAAAAGACAGTCAACATTAAATTCATAAAGATTACATTTTAATACTCCTAATTTCTGGCAACAATATAAGCTCCATTAAAACAGGGAACTATAATATAACCCATCATCAATATAATAATAAATAAAATAAACAGACAAACCAGAATCACAAACAACATCAACAGCAATAAATTAAAAGTCAACTCGAAAAAACAATGAAAAGGAGAGAGAAAGATGATTACAGGAATAGGGAGATAATCAGAGAAGTGAGGAACATCATCAAGAATATAACACTTTCTCCAGTAACAATCTTGGGTTCCATTGATGATCAACCTTTAATAATTAACTTTTACAGGAGGTTTATTACAAACACAAATAATAATAATAAATGTAATATAGGAAAATATATGATAAATCAGAAAAATAAGAATAGTGTATGTTAATTGGTTATATGAAATGGATGATGGATTAGGAGTTAGGATTATATTATGAGGAGGATTTGGTGGGTTAAAAATTTGATGGTATTTGGAAAGAAAAAAGTTTTTGATCTTTTTTATTTTTACTGGGTTTTTATTTATTTTTAGAAAATATAAATTAATTGTATTTTAATAAGTTAGATTTCTAGCATGGATTTTTAGTTTGAATATAATAAGAGCTGAGAGATGTGAGGGGAAGACAGAGAAGTGTTCAGCAGTACAGTGATTGGATACGAATTTTCCTTGTGTTTTTTTTATTGCAATTATTCTTCCATTATTATCATTTTATTATTCTTCTTTTTTATTCACTCATATTATTTTTTTTCTTATAATTAAAACAAATTGTATATTATTTAAGGTGTCATGACTCATGAGACATTCATCATTGTGTAAACTGGATTGCTAAACGAGTCCACTTTTACTAGAATCAAAGTCACATTTCATGTGAACTTCGAATGCGTCTTCCCACTATCTTCTTAATTGTTAGTCTGGCGCCTTGAATCTATTGTATGTCGTACTCCCTTTCGTATAACTTTGTACGGGTACTCCACATACCAAGAAACATCCGAACAATACAACAACAACCAAGCCGGCCTAGGTCGGGCCTTGGCAGCCACGCTTGGACCAGGCGCAACCACCATGGGCGCGAGCTAGGCCAGGCGTTGGGTTGTTTAATATTTTTTTTGGACTTTGATAAGTATGACGCTTGACCATGGCGACGCGGCCATGGTCCTGGCGCATGCCTAGGCGTCAACATGGTGTTGACGCCTAGGCTAGGCGCAGGACCATGGCCGGTCGCAATGGTCAAGCGTAATGGCCTTAAAAAAATGTGAATTTCTGCTTTAATTTGTTGTTGGTCTGGTGGTTGAGGTGAGGTGGTTGTAGGCGTGGGTGGGGTGGTCGCAGGCGTGACGTGGGGTTAAGATGATGGTTGCAAGGTGGCTTGGTGGTGGTGGGTATATGTTGGGTGGTAAGGGTATAGGAAGTTTACACGAATGGTGGACTTTGATTCTAGTAAAAATGGACTTTGAATAGTAATCCCTTGTGTAAAATATGTGATGGTACAACAATTGTATCTAATTAGTTACCGTCGCACTTATATTTTTTTTGTATTTGTGATACAGATAAAAAAGTTATTGAATAAATAAGTTATTTTGTAATTGATCGAGATAATAATGAGAGGGCGTTTGGTTCAAATAATGGTAGGTTTGGAATGAGGAATGAAACCAAGGTGGTATGGGGTTGAAACTTGATATTTGATTTCATGTGTTTTAGTTTTTATTTAGGAATGAAGTTTTTCTTTTAGTTTTAAAGGAAGCGGGTTTGACAAGTGGAAATGGGAATTTGGGTAATTAGGATGGGAATTGAAATGTGGGAATTGATAAATTATCTCTAATCCCTTGTTTCATATTGATTTGGGAATAAATGAGGATTTCAAAAGGGAAAAAAGGAAATAAATGGGAGTAAGAAATAGCTTTGAGCAAAAAAAAAAGGAAAAAGAAAGAAAATTGAATTCACCAAATACCTCCTAGGTAATGAAATGTAGGAGTCGAGCCTAAATAATCTCATTCTCCTTCTCTCAAATAATCTCATTCCCCATAAACAAACATGGGAATTTAGCACATTGGGATTAAATTTAATTCCCACTAATATATTCCCAAAAAAAACACCCTACTAAAGGTAGGGGTATGACTGTACGAGCAAACCCACCTCCCTTGGGTTTCAAAACTCATACCTTGAGGGTTTGAGATATGGGTTTAAAAACTAATTTTCTAAAACAAACATAAGGTATGGGTTTAAGTCATTCCAAACTCATACAGTCATACCTTAAACCTGATATGTTTAAACCAAACGACCCTGAGTGTTAGACTTGTAAACCATATTTGATGATTCGATTTAAGTCTAGTTTGGTTTATACTGTAGCCAAAACATATTTTTCGATTTTTGACTTATTTTGTGCGAAGTGGCAAAAAATATCTATAACTAAATACTTCCTTTGTTTTCAAATACTTGCAACTAATATTTGAGAACAAGTATTTGAGAATGGGCGAAGTATATATTAAAAATGTATTTATTTAACATATGATGACTTAATGATATGTGACTTAATTGGTGCGTACATCGAGTATATATATATGCTTGCAAACAAAAAGTACCTAATCTCTATTAATAAGTCAGGGGGCATGGTGTCCCTATGAAATGACATTTTACCTTTTACATAAATAAAATTATAAATTCATTTTCAAACTACTACACATACATGTATGAACTTGCCAAAATAAAAATCCATTAGCAAATTATGTTTGAACTTGGGATGCGAAAAAGACCAATTAAAGGAAAATTAATTACTTAGTTTCAAAAAAATGAAAGTTATAAGTATTGTACTAATTATTGATTGCAAATTAAATATCAATATGTCATTCAATATTTGTCCGCATATTTCACACAATGTTGTATACATGAATTCCAATTATGGAATGTCCATAGGCATTTACTTTCATCTTTCAAACTTTTTTTTACTATGGTTCAGATTTTTCAAACCTTCACTTTAAATTTGACTAATTGATTAAATTAAAGTTGGACAAACTACGAAAAATAGGAATAAAAACATTTCATTATAGAAATATGATGTTTTAATCTTAAGGAAAAATAAAGAAGACATTCAATAATCTTAATGGAGTACAAAGTATGTACAATATATTTTAAAAACATGAAAATCACTAAACATGATTTTGAAATTGGTTTTTCACGGATGAGAAATTGAAGGTCATACATTATATTCATTTATTTATTTAAGCAGTCACGCATGTATTGCTGCATAAATCTCTATTATCTCTATTATATAAGCTAGGGGGAGCTAGACATTCTCATGCAAAAACATTTTTACCCTTAATACATACATTTTTCAATTTCCCACAATTAATTGCAATCCAGTTTGAAAATTTGCATATAAAAGAAAGTTTGAAATTTATAAAATAAACTAACTTAAAATATACAGGCATGATAAAAAGTAAAATTTAAGATTGAAATATAAATTAGTACAACTAAATCAATTTACAAAATTATAACAATTTAGGTTTCAAAGTCGAATGAATATATAGTAACAACTTTTTTTCACACAAGATTAAGCACGCATCGCGTGCAATAAAAAACTAGTCTACATTAGGTGAAGTGAATACAATTAGTATTGAGTTATTGATATTTGTTGGGATGAGCAATCTAAGTTCCACATGGAAAAAATAAGGAAGAGTTGAGCTCCTTATATGTGAATGTCCACTCCCATTAGTATGAGACCTTTTGGGAAGGTGTCAAAAAAACAAATTCGTGCGGGTTAGGCCCAAAACGGACAATATCATACTAATATGGTGCGGCGTGTACGTGTGGTCCGACGAGGTGAGTGATCTGGGCCCCAACAGACATTGAATACTTTTGAAGTGAATATAATCTAGCATTGAGTTATTGATCATGCACGTGCAATTCTACCATACTACTCTCTGTGTTCCACTAAATTCCTGTCACTTCTACTTTACACATTTGTCAATACACAATTTACAAAACTACATGTTAATATGATTCTACACTTGAATATATTCAATCTTACATATTGACGAGAATTTAAAAGATTTTCACCATTAATGAATAGTGATCATTATGGCATGAATTTAGTGAAACGGAGAGAGTATATTACAATTGTACAAATCATTATTTTGAATAATATACACCAATTATTATGATTTTTTTAGTCTAGTTTTTTTTTTTAACTTTGTTTTACTTATTTGAACTTTTCCAAAACATTTTTGAAATTTATAAAAATTAATTTTATCTTATCGGTGATAAAATGAAACCTAACATTAACTATATGAAACTATTATTAATTTATTATTTTAATTAAATCAAAATTTTACTAGTGTTTGAATAAAGTGAATAAAACAAACCTAACGTACGAGTATTTCGTATTATACATTGAGGTCAGTGGCGGACCCACGTTGGAATATGGGGGACCATTGTCCCCCCATTTCTTGGATAAAAAAAGAGATCAGAAATCATTTTACTAAAGAGAAGAATAACCGGTTTTTTATGTTGTACTCCGTATAAGAGATCAAGTTTCCTCAAAATTGATTTTTTTGGTTTCTCTGGCATTAAAATAAAGCATAAAAGAGACCATTTTTTTTTACTGACAGGTTTCTTTTCCTTGTAGAGGTATTAAAAAGAAGAGACTAAGAAAACCAGTTTTAAAGAATAACAAGTTTCTTAGATCATCAAAGATACCAATTTTCTTAAAAAATTGATTTCTTTCCCATTTTTAATTAATAAATATAAATAGCAAACAAAGAGGTTATTAAGAAATACCAATTTTTTATCAATTAAAACACCGGTTAAAAAACTCCAAATGAGAAATGGATGCAATTGAGTGTGCGGTTGATTTTTTAAAAACTAGCATTTTTTGCACGCGATGCGTGCATCTAAAAAAAATTTATAAATTTTCTTATTGTTTTTTCTTATAATACATACCAATAATTCGCCGTATTTTAATTTATTTAGTGTGCCATCCTTTGTTAATCAAAGATGATCATATTTAGACAAAAAAATGTAATGTTAGAAAAAAAAAATGGGCCTCAAATAATATAGATTATCGAATAATAAGTAGCATTCAAGTGTTAGAAATATAACCAGTGTGGCAGTGTAACTATAATATGAAATTTATGTTTTATGTATTTCTCTGTTTATGCCAATCAAATTATTTTTTCAATTTAATTTTTTTTATAAAAGTTGATTATATTTTTTTCATTGTTAACTTGTTTAGTATGACAAAAGAGAAAGTCAATCTAATTAAGTTAGTGCTTGTTTGAAATTTCAAATGCAATACAATTTTTAACTAATTTTATATTTATGACAAATTGAAAATAAGTTGAAGCAAAAAGTTATATAATTATTTTTTTTATAATGAATTGTAATTTAATCATTAAGGGCATGTTGAACATTTCAAAGGGACACTATCACTTCCTCTCCTTGACTTATAAATAGAGATTGTGTACCTGATTTTTAATAATTAATAAATTTATTTTGAACTATCTAAATTATCCCCCGTCGACAAATGTCTACCTTCCTAGTCCGCCACTGCTTAAGGTTGTGTTACTTTTAAACATTTTTTTATATTTCATTGTGTACGTGCCTCCAAATTATATTAATACACTATGTTACTTATTTTGTTGTTAGAATTGGAAACAAAAATCATTTTACTTTGGAAAGTATCATATCTTCTAGAGTGTTACACAAGTAGATATGTCTTGAAAAAGAGTTAATTAAAGGATACATCAAGAAGGGAAAAGTGAACTAAAATATTAGTAATTCCGTATTATTGAATTTTCTGTATTTTCTAGAATCTTTTTTCTAGAAATCTTCTCCATTTATGCAAAAAAGGAAAAAAATGGTAAAAATTGGATGACTTGGCGCACAGCTAGGCAGCTCGTGTCACTTGCATTTCCTCTACACAAGAAATATTTCTTGCCAACCCATGTTAATTAAATTTTTATATATTTCCCTTGTGGTGAAATTTTCCATATGTCAATGATGATACTCATGTAGTCACGTGTCTTCAATTTTTAAATGGTAACAAACATGATTAATATTTTAACGCACATATAAGAAGGGTTTTTTTTTTTTTGACAAGTAAGGTCAGGTTCAATATGTTATTGTTTGACAATACACGTATTAAGTTGACTTATTTTTATTAACTCTCTCATAAGTGAAATTGGTGAGAAAATCACCTCTATCGCATCGATCTCCAGTGGTGTATTTTAAAAATATGCTTGCAAAATTAAATAATTATAAAATTGTAGTTGTTGTATTATAGAATAAATAGAGCAATATGTTTGCAAGCAAAGTAGCTTGAAAAAAAATTCTTTTGTGGAGTATAAAATATTGTTTTAATTATAAATTTAACAAAATTACTAATATGCATGTGTTGGTTCTTCAAGTTACAAAATTGTGTAGTCTATTGTTGGTGGAACTTATAGCTTAGACTCTTTGTAGCTATAAAAATTCCGAAATAAGATAATTACAATCACCGTTGGAGATACCTAATAGTGTTAGTGCTAAATTAGACAGCAATATTAAACAGATAACCTCATCAGATAACTTGGTAAGCAATGTTATAGTAATTGTTTTAATGCTCTTTTTTTTAGTGAATCATAATCAAGATCTTTATGAAACAAAGAAGCTAAGTACTCCGTACATAGTTTATCCTTTAGCTATGGATTAGCATTGTATATCACCACTAACACCTTCAAAGTCGTTCCATGTGTATAAATAAACAACTTTTGAAAGTACACTTAGGCCTGTTTACATTAACTGAAATCAACTGAACTTAACTATGGAGCTGAACTGAACTGAATTGAATATTTTATGAGAGAGAAAATTTGGGTTAAGAACTGAACTGAACTGAATAAGCTGAACTGAACTGAAATGAAAATAAGCAAATGTAAACAGACCTTTAATTAATTACTATCATTTCCCCCTTATTCATATTTTTTTATATATTTTATTTACGATGAGCATATCAAACACCTCATCAAACATACAACGAGTTTACAATAGCATTAGAATAAAAAAAAATGCACCATCAAAAATCAATATAGCGCATCAAATTAAAAAGGTAAAAATGTGTTTTTAAAAAAATTGTATAAATAAGAGGGAACCAAAAATTATCATGTAGATGTGACATTGTGATTAATTATAAAAAGTAAAATTTAATATAAGTGTGTGGTGCTTATGAAGTACATAATAATTTGATTATTAATTAGTTACTTATCAATCGTAAGTCTAGACCTGCATGATTGGTATGTTAAAGTGACTAGATGATTTTTATTTATTTATTTAAGACTAGTTTTATGTGCACGCGATGCGTGCTTAGACGTAAAATGTAATATTAATTAAAAATTGATTATATAGAATGTATTAAATTAAAATGTTTATAACTAATTAGCAATACAATTTATCTAAATTGTAATTAGTTTGTAAATAAGTGTAACATGAAATTCAATATTATACCATATGTTTTTCAATTCAATTTGGACTAATGTTCATTGATTTAGCTTTTGTACTAATTAAGTCACATAATAAATGAAATTTCGATTTTAAATCTCATATTAAGTAAAAGGGTAGTTTAGGCACTTCAATTCAAAAAAATTTAAAATTCATTAAGGTTATAAAGGTCATTTAAGAGGGGGGACACCATCTTCCTCCCCCCTTCCCTTATATAATAGAGATTAGGGTGGCTTCCCTAGCTAGAAGTAGTTTAATTACAGTTGTATTATCTCATTAATCATGATGATTAAAAATAAAAGAATTGAGTTACAAGTAATTAAAAAGGAAACGGCAAGAAAGAAGGTGGTTTTCTAATTTAAAGTTGTAAACGGCCTTTTTTCTCATGCTTCTATTTTTCTTATTCAATCGAGAGTAGACTTTTTTATTATGGCCTGAGTTTGACTTTGGCTCTGTGTTTTTGAACTAAAATGAAACGATGAATTTGAACTGAATCAAATTAAAATGAATATTTATGAAAAAAGAAAATGGCAAAGTCTTAAGTACATCGAGTGCAAAATAAATTTATTGTGCGTTAAATGAGAGTGACTATTTTAGACAGTATAGTAACTCTTTTGATTAATATARTGACTTTTATATTTTTTCGCTATATTGATGTAAATTAAAGTGAATAATGTATTACTATAAAAAATAAAAAATATCACTATATAATTGGTACACAATAAATATATTGTGCATCTATTGCATACAAAAACTCCCAATAAAAAATAAGATTAAGAACTAAATTGAACTGAGCTAAAGTAACATGAAATTTAACTATAAAAACACGTCCTTTGCAAATTGCAACCCATTACCCATGGAGTACGTTTCTGGTAGCAAGCCATTTGGGAAATGAGATTGACTTTGAAGGTCAAAAATATGCTACCGTATAGTTTCTTTTTGTGGGGTCCATTTATTAAAGACACTTTTTCAACATTTTTTGTCTGATAATCTAAATTATTAACTTATTTTATTTATTAGTTTGCAAATCCTGTGCATTATGGTTTGCCTTTATTCAAATGACACTACAGATTTGAGATTGAATAGTTCTACCACTCCATTTAACTCATAACATGGAGTAGGTTTGGTTGGTGAAGTACTGAAATAATGGTGGACGCTTGGAAATTCTAAGCCCGTTCGACTTTTGTCCGACTCATTTTGATTGRTTGATATCTATAAATATTATTAAAAGGTGTTTCATTTAATGTAGATGTGCCACGTGGCGCTCTATAACGTAGGTAAACCATGAAAGGTTAATTAGTATATCAATTAACAAAACAAATTATGCTCAAACTTAAAATCGAACACAAGACCTCTTACAAATGATTGTCATGATGTTGCCATCATATCTATACTATCTTTTATTATTGATTTTAATGTCTACATAAATTATATATTCCATTAATTTCATTTATAAATTAATCTTTTCATTTATCACAAGAATTGAACATATTAAATGTATATTATTATGGAAAAAATATTAACAGTAACACCCGACCGGAGAAACGTCAGGACAACATACTAGTTTTACATAAAATGTGAGATCATATTTTACACTCACTGTGACACTAGCACCCAAAAAAATAAAAATAAAAATAATAAATGCTCACACACAAGAAATTGTCGTTTAAAAGAAAAAGAAAAATAAAAATAAAATTAAATATGGGTCGGAAATGCACAAATGTTCCATACGATCACAAGTGGATTTAAGTACAAGTAGTACTCCGTATATTTCAAGACTTTCGTTCCATAAAACTAAACATGCAAAACATACGTGAAACAGCCGTCATAACAACCCCATACAAATACTGAAATACTTGTATATTATTGATTGCTTTCCGACCACCTTTGGCCCTTTCAATTACGGACTACGGAGTACTTCGTAGAATTATAAAGTTTAGGAATTAGGATCCACCACTCTCCACCATATTAAAATAAATAAATAAAACAAGTCAGTGTAAGTAAATTCGTTATTGCTAACACGAAACACGAGTCCCCATGACATTTGATTCCGATCCTTTCATTACTAAATGTTGTAAAACATCTTGAYATTATTCACAATATGAGAGAATTTTTTAAATTTCACTAATATATAAATCAAAATATAATCATGTGGTGTCTTTTTGATTCATCTAGATGAATACTAAAATAACAAATAATTTTTATAATTTTTGYTAATTTATAATGAAAGATATGATCAAATTAAAACAAAACGTGCATTGACATGCGTGTTAAACTAAAATGTGTAGAACATTTAGGAACAGAGCGATAATATAATTCTATATATTTTCTAAAAAAAATAGTATAAATCTTGTAGTGTATGTCAAATTCATACGTCAATCGATAGAATTAATGTTAAAATTCATTTTTTTTGTTCGGTTAATTATTTTATCTAACCGTCGAGATGCTCGTTAGCTTTTGAAATTGAATTGCCAACTAAATTTTCATTTTTACATTAAAAAAGCTACTATTTCGTAATTCATATTTTGAAGCTAATTAATTTAACGTTGAAAATAAATGAAACTCTAAATGTGTACTCCGTAGCATATTTTAAACGACACTAAATTTTTGGCCCGGACATACATAAATGTTTTGTATATAGATTTTTTTTAAAAAAATAATTATTAATATTTTCCATATCATTCATTTAACATTATAGTCGAAATYAAGTTTGAAAATTTATAGTGTATACCATATTACCATTGAAGTCACATGTTCAAATCTAATTTGAAACTTAATTGTTTATTTTAAATGTGGGATGTTAATGCAATATATAAGTGCGTCATATGTCAAATAATAATAATAATACGGAGTAATATATTTTATTTCTATTATATAAGTGAATTGAAGGGGAGCAATGATGTCCCCTTCGAAATCTCCGTTTAATTTTTTAAAACCCCTTTTTTTATTTATACCTAAAATAATACAAAAAAATAAATGTAAACATAAATTACCAAATTAAAAATTCATTAATCTCTATTATATAAGCCAAGGGGAGCAAGGTGCCCCCCCTATTAAAAGTATATATACCCTTAATTGTGTAAAGACTTAATTATCCTTAATTAAAAAATAATAAATTCTCTTATTTTTTTACTTTCCATATTACTAAAGTAACATACATATAAAAAAAGTATATTGACTATTTTTTCCCATGAATAAAAAAAAGAAATGTTAATTAATTAGTGTAAAACATTCAAATAAAAATACATTAATTGCATTGACTTAATTTTGAAAAAAGTTTAATTAATTAGTGATGAAAAAATTCAAATTAAAACATTAAATACATGGAATAATTTTTACATGAAGCCGTTAATCATTGCAGATTATTTTGAAAATCATATTAATTCAATATCTATTTATTTCTTATGTATTTTCAATATTACTATTTGTATTCCAATGTAATTAATATTTTTATCTCTTTGTCAGAGATTCAGTTGAAAGAAAAAATTACATCGAAAATTTGAAAATCATTAATAACTCACTGTAATAACTATGATTTTTTTAATTAAATATTTGTTTAAATAAATTTTAACTGATCGCACGCATCGCGGCTTATAGTGCTAGTTCAAACTAAAAGCAATCAATACATACATTTCCAAAAACCAAGTTCGTCACAAAAAATAACATTCAAAAACTACCATATACAAGTACAACTTTACTTATACTCACAAAATTAAAAACTAATGAATTGAATAAGTATTTCAATATAATTACCTTTAATAGCAAATTCGCAATCATATTAAAAGGGAGGAATTAGAAAAACATATGTTCATTGATTGTATATAGCTTTCATTGATTTATGACGTATTTGACCATTCTAATTTGGTACGAGTACATTTGTATGCAGTTTATTCTTTTTTTTTTGGATAGAATGCATCTATTCTTTGTTAGATGTACTAGACAATGACAACGAATATTACTCCGAATAATACAAAAAATAAGAGATGACTAAAAAAGTAAATACTACGCATCTTCTACAATTACTCAAAAATATTGAGTTGTTATATAATAGAGATAGGAAAAAGTTTTGTATCTAATAATGATTCCTTTCTATACATAAGTTTGTGTGTATCAGATGCACAATAAATGACGCCACCTACTATAGACGGTTGGATTTGTTGGATCACACACAAAAATAATGACAACTAAATGCAAAAACTAACATTAATTACTTAAACTTTGAAAAATATGTTGGTCAATGGATATGAATTAACTTTAAAAATCCCGCACGCATTGCGTGCCAAATTAAAATACTAGTACATTTGGAAAACTAATTAAGCTACTCCATACTCCATTTTTCTATAAAATTAAGAGAATTTACTATTGAAACCTCAATGGACTACATCCATTTCAATAGAAATTTTTGTATTCTCAAACCTAAGATCTTAGCAAAAAAAACCGGAGACTTTTAACCACTCAATCCGTCAGTATAATTTTATTTATTTTAAAATTTCATTCTATGCACAAAGCCACTATTTTGTACTCCTACATAGTAATAACACAAAAACCATTTTCTTTAAAATTGATTGTCATCCCTATTTCGTGCTCATTAAACCACAAAAAAAAAAAATTAAAAATATGTAACTTAAATAGGAAGTACTAAATTTTAAAATAATACAAAGCCAGACGTTTCTGCATCGGAATTTTCAATTAGGATTTGAGTAGCAGTCTTATTAACAACGATAATATAATACAGCATTGATTCAGTATTGTGTGACTCAACCCATGACACCTATTGTGTCATTTAACGCACCATAAATCTATTCTTGATGCTTCCTGGCTCATGCCGTCAATCTCAACATCACGTGCACGCCACATATACCTTCTTCTTCTTCTTTTTTAGTCATGAGACGGTAAATATTTCTTCCGTATGGTTTTAACTGCAACAAATTGATTAACATAAATTTTAAGAAAAAAAGAATATGTTAAACTAACATTGGGTTCCAATTTCCAAAAGGGAATATGCTAAACAATTAATCATTGGTTTGAAGAGATGCTAAAATAAAGTAGGAAATAAATAAAGTATGAGAGAAAAAATCACATRTTATAGATAATTTTGTTTTAAGTAYGGAGTATTAAAGTTAGAGTTATTGTAGACATTTTAAGCTCAAATTAGTTCCAAATATAAAAAGGTAAGGAAATTGTTGAAGTTAGATTCTCRTGTTAAATACGGGGTTGAAAGTTKCAGATGTACTTCGTATAATCTATCACACCATTTTCARTTGATAAACAATGATCAAACTACTTCAATTTTTATCYATGAACTCATTTTAGGTTGTATTTGGATAGATAGATTTYACTTCAAATGCATCATTTGAAATTATTGGACATTCGAACACTACAGTTATCCCAATTTCATAATTTCAAATGAAATTTTAGAATCCAAACACACCATTAAATCATTTTCAATATGGGATATAACTTTGTATATATATGAAGCATAAACGATTGATAAATGTCTTGCTTATCATAAAGAAGCGAAAAATTTGGAATCGATAATCACCAAAAATTGGTCGTTTCCTCGGATCATTCATCGGGAGATCAACCGGGCAAAGAACGCACGGAGCGCATTTCGGATCGATCAACGAATACAATGAATGTTCATTTACCTTATCACTCATTTTATTTCCCATATTAATTATTATTAAAAAAAAATCGATATTTCGATATCGAAATATGCTGAACGTAATAATTAAAAATTCCGACCCGAACCCGTCTCCAAATTTTGGAATTACGGATCTATCTCCGATCGTCCCGAATATGCTATTACCCCGAACCTTTAAAACGAACGGATATCATTAGATCGATCAAACGCGATCACCAATCGAATTGACTCGAATCGGTATTTTAAACACCCCTAA
>SNQN01000447.1:68651-84058 GCA_008642245.1 Bassia scoparia
GCCAAGACCATTTGGTCGACTAGAATGGCACAGCCATTTTCCTTCTGGTGCGTTTAATTGCGAGATCGGTTTGGCTCTGATCTAGAATGGCACCATAGCGTTGGAGCCTTCTTATGCATATAATGATGTTTTAATCATATTAAGCTTGAAAATAAATGGGTATGAGATAAATTGTTTAATCACATTTAACTCAAATTGATTTAGCTTTGGTGCATTGATTTTGGGGTTAACCATCATCCAATATGGCTGTTGGAGTACCTATGGAGTGCCTATAAATAGGTTACCTTGTTTCATTAGCGAGAGAAAAAGAGAGAAAAGAAGATAAAGAAGAAACTTAAGTTTTTATCTTTGTACTTGCAATATCTCAAGTTCATCTCTAAGACCTTTGGTAAGTAGTCAAAAAAACTTCTCACAAACTCCTTTTTGAATTTATCTTTGAAGATCATCAAAGTGGATTGTTCTCTCATTGATTCATTAGTTATTTCGTGTTAACCGTGATCCTAGAGGGGCGCAATTAAACTAATAAGAAAGCGTATTTTCCGTGCCTTTGAGTGATTATCCGGGATTCTCTTGTTCATTTTGTTCCAACACTAGATAGTTAGCTAGTGAGAATTCTAAAAAATTGCGGTTAAATTTTAAGGCAGTCCAAGTTTAATTCCTCCTATTAATATATGAATAGATGTACTCACAATGAACTATCATAGTGTAATTGCTGACAAAATTGTGCACGGTTTTATAGATTTTATACTATTCTTTAATAAGGAAAGAAAACTACATACATACATGCCTAACTTCTTTTTTTTGTTTGAACAATAATAGCGTATTCAAACCAAGTAAGTCGACTAATCATTTTTAAGCATTTTTGAAATTTACATAACAAAGCATGTATCGCGTGCAAAACAATAAAAGTAAGTTCCTAATAATTTAATTTTTTGTAAATAAATGAGCTAATTAATTAACAAAGAAAATAGAAAAATTCATCAAATATCAAAAATTTGAAAAAAAAATGCTAAAATAATTTCCTAACTTGAAATTTTCATTTTAAAGCATTTTTGAAATTTACATAACAAAGCACGCATTGCGTGCAAAACAATCTAGTATAATAGAAGGCAATCCATGACCTATCATATATTACTTGGTACATTCTAGTAATTAGGAGAAAATCTCCCAACCTAGGTTAGGTAGTTTAAACTCCACTATTGATTTCCCGTATACTCTTAGAGCGGGGTTGACCTGAGCGAGATTTCAGTCCATCGGAGTACGTTCTTACAAGTAAATTAATAATAAGATCTAGAAGGGCGACAAACATAAGTACATTTGATCTTTTAGTGTATATATATTGAGATTGTACAAACAGAGGAAATTAATAAGAAATCTTAGGACAGTGTACAACACTTTACACTAACATGGGTTGATATGGATTAATTATGGAAGTTAGCAACAAAGTTCATGAAGATCCGTTCTGGTCATGTGAGCTTCTTGGTAATAAGAAGGGCGACAAATTCGAAAGTCGTGAAGCATTAACAATTATGATAAGTCGTGGTGCTGTTCATTCCCCGCAGTTACGTCCTCGATTGATTGCTTGATAAGCGCTTCTCATAATCCCGAGTGCTGCACAGCCAACTGAAAGAGCCAGCAGGATGTCTTTACAATGAATTTCTGAAATTAATCTATCATAAGTTTTGTTATATTTTTCTTCTTATAAATTGCGTATTTTATTAAATAATAACATAATAATTCTATTAATTAGAATAAAGTAGTGAAATTCAATAATAATTTCAAAAAATCTTGAAGAAAACATTATTTTCATAAAAATATAACTAAAAATAAAAAATGCAAAAAAATTAAGCAAAAAAAATTCAATAAAATTATGAAGAAGAAAAATGATAATTTTATGATATTTGCATTAGAAAAGAATAAAACTTAGATTTTAGATGGAAAAATGATTGATTATTATTAATTTACATTACAAAACTTATAGTAGATTGATTTTGGCAGTCCATTGTAAAATTTTCCAAGGCAACATGGTTCAAATTCTATGTCCCATTCTTTATGGATTTTGATATGCACCAAGGCACAATTCTAATTACTATGCGCGTAACTTTTGTGAAAGACTTATAGGAGAAATTAAAACAAGTGTGGCCGTGTCTTTAACACTTGAGGGTGTACCAATATCAACAACCTTTCTTTATGTAAATCGATCACTCACTTTGATTGATTAGCCACATTCTAAAGCTCGATAGGGGGAAATTTAAGAGTAAGTACATGGACCAATTGTAATGGCAAATATTATGATAGTCACAAGATCTAAACTCACAAATAAGGTATTGTTTATCAGAACGTGTTCAACCAATAACAATAATGTTTTTTTGATGCGAAAGAGGAAACCAATAACAATAATGTTAATTAACACTATCAATTATCCATGTCATTATGTAGATAATTTGATAACTTTTGTAAATTTGTTAAATTGGTACCAATGATTGCAAACACCGGTTGTCACCGGTTAAAATATATAGAATAATTCCTTCGTAACAAATTAAATGTTACACTTTAGAGATAAATAAAGTGATTTTTTTTTACCAAAAGAAATTACAAAACTACAACTAATTAGTAAGGATTTTTTTTCCAAAACTACCTATATTGGAAAAAACATTGTTGATCACTATCTTAAATAAAAATTGGCGTTGATTACTAAATTCCAACAACCACAACAACCATTCGAACCCTAAATCACACTACAAGGATCATTCTAGCACTACATTCGCACCACCTCATGCCCAATTCGAACGTCAATTTGAATAATTTGAGCCCTAAATCTAATAATTCAAACTATAAGTCACAAAATTGAATCCTAAATTGAACCCTAAATGGACGAAAATATGCAATCAATTCCGATTTTTTTAAGTTAGTGACCAATAAGGTTTTTTTTTTTCCAAATTTAGGTCATTTTGTCACATGTTTTTTTTTAATCTAGATAACTTTTGGCAGAAAAGTGCATAACCTAGAATTTTACTAATCTAGGTCGATTTTTTTATTTAAATTCCAACCAATAATGAGTTCAAACCAACAAGCTTGAATGGTGAGAGATATCTCATGTGATTAGAGTTTTTCTTCGATTTCAGGTGATCTCGAGATCGATTCTCATCCCTGCCTTATGACTGATGCGGACCGATTTCAGGTCATTATGGACCATTGGACACTTATTCAGTTATTCAGTCAAGTCCCAACCCGGTTTCGGCCTATGTGAAAGCGTCACACTCGTTTAGCCCGACCCGTCCTAAAATCAGCTCGATTCAAAAAGCCCATCAACCATTCAGGCATTCACCATAAAAAATGGGCCGAAATGTTGTCCATTTAACGACCCTTCAATTTTGGGCCCAACATACAGACTTTGACCCCAATTTTCTCTCTCATCTCCTAAAGCGCCGAACAAAACCAGTCTCCACTTCCCCACAAAAACACAGAAGAGAGAGAAAATTAGAAATTAGAGGAGAGATAATTTCTCCATTGAAGCTCTAATCACCAAATCTTTGAGCTCCAATCTCACAGATTTTCTCATCAATCATTCAATCAAGTAATCAATCATGTATAGAGCTGCATCTTCTCGTCTTAGAGCCCTTAAACAGGTCACTTTTCCTCTCTATTCCTTTGATCTCCACTACTAATGCTAACCCTAATTTTTTCACTCTTTTTTTTCGCTGTTATTCATTGATTGATTTGTTTGTACTTTCTTATTTTCAAGCCTGAATAATCGCTGTTAATCGTAGATCCGGTTGAAAATAAAGTTCTTTATTTGATTTGTATCTGCCAATACTGCGATGCTGCTTGAATTCATTCACGGCCGAAATTTTGGATCTTTTGACAATATAGTCTGATTTCACCGAAGAAATTGTKTGATTTTCTTTATTTTGTGAACGAATACAGTTTTGTTCAGAGCGATMGATGCAGCTAATAATTTTTATGTAGGATTATTAATGCAATGCAGCATATTTTAATGTCCTTAATGAAAGTTTCTTAATGAAATTTGATTATCAACATTATTTCTTCTAATAAAATTGTCACTGTCTTATAAGTTTTGAAATTGTGCCGAATATGTTCCATGGCAGATAAGAACGAGTTCATATTGTTAGGGAGTGATTTACATTTTAAATTCATAGTAGTAATTGCACATATATGATATATCTATGATATTTAAAGGTTCATACCTAATAAAGTTACACCTTTGGGCACGCAGTGCGTTTACTGTTTGGCACTCCGGCTATGAGATATGGAGACTCTTATGCATTTCCTACAACTTCTATGGAACATGATAGACATTCAATGTATAGCTATGTTTTAGTCTAGTTGATTAATTTAGTTTTTATTTTATGAAATCAATAATTCAACACCTTCATTATACAGGAATGTATTCTAAGTTTATACTCATTTTAGAAGTATTTGTTTTCGTATTTGAGAATGTATTCATTATTATGCACTAAAACAGTACGTGAACAAAGGTTTGTAATTCTGTAACTTTATGGTAACTCGATGCATTCCTGTCTAGTGGTTTTGTGTCAAATGTTTTTACTGTTTGGTGGTTGAGTAGTTCTCGTCTAGTAGATCATGCATGATAAGGTGGAAGTTGATTTTTTTTTTATGTTGAACTTCTGATCTAGGCTCGTGAAGGCAGCAGGTTTGTGGCAAGGTATGCTAGTTCTAGTGCTGTAGCTGCAAACACAAATGCTTCCGGGGGCTTATTGAGCTGGTTTTTGGGGGGAAATTCTAAATCTGTTCCCCCATTGGATTTTCCACTTGAGGGTGTAACAGTGCCTCCACCATTGCCTGATTACGTGGAACCAGCAAAAACCAAGATAACCACTCTTCCTAATGGAGTGAAAGTTGCCTCAGAAGCATCTTCTGTAAGTCTGAAGGATATATTGTCATTTTCCTATCAATATTGTGTCATAAGGATTTTAGTTTAGTTTTTTTCCCGAGTGTGAATTCTTTCCCTTTTTTGTTTTGGAAATTGTGATTCAGAACCCTGTGGCATCTATTGGTCTATATATTGATTGTGGATCAATTTATGAGACACCATTCTCATTTGGCGCAAGCCACCTTTTGGAGCGCATGGCGTTCAAAACCACGTTAAATCGTAGCCACTTGCGTGTTGTGCGGGAAGTCGAGGCAATAGGAGGCAATGTTACTTCTTCAGCTTCTCGGGAGCAGATGGGTTACACTTTTGATGCTTTGAAGACATACGTTCCTGAAATGGTTGAACTTCTTGTAGATTCTGTGAGAAACCCAGCATTCTTAGATTGGGAGGTCAAGGARACGGTAATTTCTAGATCTTGATTCTTATTCCATGCTTGTTTGTTGTCTTGGTGGTCAAGCAAATCATTTGATACTCTTGCAGGTTGAGAAGCTGAAACTTGAGGTAAATGAGGCCAACAACAACCCTCAGGCATTACTTGTGGAGGCAGTTCATTCTGCTGGTTATTCAGGCGCCCTTGCAAATTCTCTTATGGCCCAGGAATCTTCAATAGCCAGACTGGATAGCTCTGTTTTGGAAAAGTTTGTTGCTGTAAGTACAATATGCTTCTTGTATACATAGTGCTCCTGGACTCTTACACTTTGATTTGTCACGTAGACTTGTATTTGTTGTCTTTAGCCTTGGTTCTGAACAAATATTTCCCTTTCTGAATTCTAGGAGAATTACACTGCTCCTCGCATGGTACTTTCTGCTACTGGGGTTGAGCATGAAGATCTGTTATCAATTGCAGAGCCTCTTTTGTCAGACCTACCACATGTACCACGTCCCGAAGATCCAAAATCTGTTTATATTGGAGGGGATTATCGTTTCCAAGCAGGAACAGGGGTTTGTGACACTGTTTTTCTTTCTTTTGCTTTTTATTTTGTTTCTTAATTTCCATGTGGTTTCAAGTGACTGGCACTGACTCCTGCCCTCCTTGCATGGTCAGTTGACACATTTTGCACTGGCTTTTGAACTTCCTGGCGGCTGGCAGAAGGATAAAGAGGCTATGATTTTGACTGTTCTTCAGGTATAGCAATAGTTGAAGTAGTTTTTTTTATCCTGATCTGTGAGATTGCTGACTGCACTAGAGTTCAAATGAGAAAGGTTGCATATACTTGACTTTTCTGATTTATCATGTTGGTTCATAGGAAAGAATGTAGCACTAAGGATGCTATCCTTTGCTGAATAATGTTATAGAAGTTGAATCACTTGTTTTTCACATCTTCATTTATACTTGTGTATGTATATCTTATTGGGAAACTAAATGAAAAAAAATGTTTGTGTATATATTTAGATGCTTATGGGAGGCGGTGGATCTTTTTCAGCTGGTGGTCCTGGAAAAGGAATGTATTCACGATTATGTGAGTAATACTTTGATTTGAAACTGTAACATCCAAGAATTTGTTTTGCTTTGGATTTCGAAGTGATTGTGTCCTGTCACATAATTGACTGTTCCTACTTATAGCTTTTATTGGACTTGGATATGCAGCTTTTTTTTTTCTTCTTTTTTTTCTTCCTGTTTTTGTAGTTTTCTTTGTAGGTTTTTAACATTTAAAATTTTGACTCGAAACAATATTTTCTTGCAAATGATCAGATCTGAATGTATTGAACGAGTATCCACAAATTCAGTCCTTCTCTGCCTTTAGCAGCATGTACAATAATACTGGCCTCTTTGGAATTCAAGCTACCACTGTAAGTTGAACTTTGACTTCGAATGATTTCACAATATTCGTGCTCTTTGTCTCTTACGTCATTGTTATATGATAGATGAGGAGTAATGATGTGTTCATGTAATTATTTTGTAGTCACTGTGTGAAGTGTTATGTTTCTGATTGTCATAGCCTGCCTCTATCTCTTTGTTTATATCAGGAACAATATCTATTTACTTTTCTAAAGCTTCATATACCATGATACAATAATAAAGTTATTATACTCTGGTGTATTACAATTTGATTGGAGTCTGATCATTTTATGAGTGTCAACGAAGTGGTCATTGAATGTGAAATTGCTATTGCAATTTTGATGGTGGCTTTAACTGGTTGTCTTGTTTGCAAGGATCTTTGAGGCCTTCAGTTTAGAAATGTTTCTTCTCTAGAAACAACCGAAGCATAAATCTTCCATTTGTTGYCTTGACCAATTTTCCAATGCTTGCATTTTGATTCATGTGGCTGTATGGATTTGTGATTTTTAAAATCCGGTTTGGAAGTAAATCATTATGTTCTGTTTTAGGCTTCGACTTCGTTTTTTTTTTTTGACGGAATATATATTGCAAGAAAATGATTTCTCATTTTCTGTAAGGTGTGACTTTCCCCCCAAAGATGGAAAATAGTTTTTCGAAGAATGGAAAAYAGTGTCCTTTCAAGGATGAGGGATACTACGTTTTACTTCTTATCCCTAATATCTATCCCCTCTCTTTCTCCCCCTTACACTCACATTCTGCTCTTTCGTTGTCATATAAATTGCCTTATCTTTTACAAGCGTATTTTCCTTGTGAAATCATTTTCCATGGAAAATGTCTTTCATCAAAACAATKGACTCCTCGGTGCCTTAATGTCTTTTCTTATTGCTTTGTCTTTCGTCAAAACAATTGGAAAATGTCTTTTGCCCTTTCCCCTATCCTTAAGAGGCAAGAGGCTGTTTGGTTTAGCACTTAGGAAAGGAAACGAATCAACCAAGGGTTAGAAAAGTAAAGGAATAAAAATCCATTTGTTGATTATGTATGGGTTTGTTTTTTTCAACTTATTTGTACTTAATAGAACTTATTTTATCTTATCTTACCTTATCTGAACTTATGTGAACTTATTGATACTTATTTGAACTTATTTTGTGAGAAAGAAAAGTAATGATAATACTTATTTGAACTTATCTGAACTTATCTTAWGTTATCTTAAGAGGCCCTATGTTTGGTAATAAATCAATTTGTATTTCTCTCACCCTACCTCTTTCTTGCTCCTCCATGAACCATCCACTTTTTTCTCTCCATTCAAACTCGCACTTCTTTCTTTCTTCTTCATTCAAACATCCACAGGCTACAACTACCACACCCGAAATCTTAAACACTATTCTCTTCAYTCCGTCGCCTCGGCTTCTCTTCAACCCATCGACGCCCTCATGGGGTGGTAAAGGTGAGGTTTTGTGGTTGTGGGTGTGTAGGAAGTGGGTTTCGGGGAGGTGTAGTGGGTGTTTGTTGTTTGGGTTTCGTTTTGGTGCAATTGAGGTGTGTGTGGCTCTCGCGGTGGTGGGGAAATTAGCAGGTGGGTTGGGTTTATTATTGCGGTGGTGAGGCGGCATTGATAGGTTGCACGGTGGTGTGYGTTGTGTCCCGGCGGTGGTGTGTTTCATGGTCGTGGGTGGGTGGGTGGTGGTGGAATTTAAGTCCAGTTAGGTTTTTGGGGTGGTTTAGTGGGTGGGAATTGGTGGTCAAGATGGTACCATGGTGGTCAAAGTTTAAGGGGGAAATGGCCAAATGGGGGAATGTTGGGGGAATAAGTTGGGACTTGGGAATGATAGATTTTATCAAACAAACATAATCAAWGGGTTCTAAGCTTGTTGATTACCTATCCCTTTCCTAAAACCCTCAAACCAAACAGCCCTAAGTTCTACATGTTTTGGATCAGTGATTTTGTATTGTTGAGAGCTATGTACCGAGACTTGGATTAGGTCTCTACTCGGATACGGGTGTCCAAGTATATGACTCGGYCATTTGGTAGAAATCAGTCATTCAATCAAAGCCTTATTCCCATAAGTGCCCACCTACATGAACCATAAGTGTGAGTAAAAGTCATACATATACTCCCTCCGTTTTTTTTTCGTTGTTCCAGTTTCTATTTTGGGATGTTTTTAAATAGTTGTTCCAAACCAATCTAAAAATAACTTTTTCACATTTTACCTACTTTATTTACTCTAACATTAATGATTTACCCCTTTCTAAAGTCAACTTTCATTACTTTACCCAATCTTTTCACCCAAAATTACTATTTTCCATAAAATTTCATTCACACATTTACTCTTTTACCTAACTTATTCAACTTTTTACCCAACTTACTCAACTATTTTATTCAACTCAATCAACTCTTAAAAACCGTTCCATAATGGTACGGAACATCTAAAAAAACGGAGGGAGTATAATATAAATTACTCCCTCTTTAACTTATTATTGCCAACACTTGATATTATATGAGAGGTGTAAAATATTTAAGTATTGTCAGTAAAACGTAACGGAGGGAGTAGTTAAAGTAAAAAACTTTTTGAAAATTGACAACAAGAAAATGCAGCTGTTTTTTGTATTAAAAAAATGTTGGAAACAAAAAATGATAACGAATTAGCCATGGTGTTGGTTTAAACATGAATAGTAATGTGGAGAAACTCCAATTTATAAATTAGGTGTTTTACTAGAAGCAGCTTTAGTGGTTATTAAATAAATAGTATGCTAGAAAAATGGCATTCACCCTATGTCCCTTGATTAATGATTTACACTATGTTTGGATAACATAAAACGGAAGGAAAAGAAGGGAAGGGAAAGGGAGGGAGACAAGCTCCCTTGTTTGGATAACATGTTGGGGGGAGGGGAGGGAGAGGGAGTGATCTATTTTCCCTCCTTCTTTAATAAAGACAATCCCTTCAAAATTGGAGAGATTTGGAGGGAAAATAGAGCTCATCATTTCCTCCACTTTCCTTTCCTTCCCCTTCCTCCTATTTCCCTCCCCTCCCTTTCCCTTCCAATTTGTTATCTAAACATGGCCTCAGTGAACAAAATTGTATTAGTGATGCAATTTCCAAGCCCTCTTCACCGAGATTTGTGAAGGATAGACTTAGCAGTACTTCCTCGGTACCATTTAACTTTGCTACATTTGACCAAAATGTGAGTTTATTTTTAATCAAATGCAGTAAACAAATTGGGACAGAGGAGCATGAAATTTACTTGATTGTCAATTTGTCATCCTGTGTCATCTCGCTGCCAAGTGCAAATGTTAGCATTTGGTGAAAGCAGTTGGTATGAGTGTAGTCTTTGGTAGATGTGCTGTCATGTTTTTTTTTTTTTTTTTTTTTTCCCTAGCAAAAAACATTTGAAGTTTTGGATTTGCTGATTTCGAGCTATCCGCTATACATCATACATCATCCTTAGATGTAAAGATTATAGATGGAAATGATAYTTTTCAATCTTAGGGGATGGAGAACGAGGATCTTTGTTGATGAATAACGATTGCATGGAATAATATCTATTGTTCATGTAGCCAACCCCATTCATGTGATTTAAGCTTTTATTGATTGATTGATTGAGACGGTAATTATCTTGGTGCTTTCCGTCAAATAAAAAAATATAAAAAAAAAATCTTGGTGCTTAGGTGCTCATAATCAGAAAAAGTGCCTTACATTTYCTGGACAAACCGTAGCACGTGCTACTAATGATTGTTTCTGTTTAAATATAAAGTTTGTTGGGTAGTTGTTGTAATAATGCACTTGTTTGCAAAGAATAATTTTTTCATCTTGATGTTTTCTCTGTTCAGGGCTCTGATTTTGTAACGAGTGCTATTGAGATTGCTTGTAGAGAACTCATTAAAGTTGCATCACCTAGAGAAGGTTTGAGAATGTAACTTGATTTTATTATATTTGTGGAATTGTGGATTGTATCTTCCTGATATTACATCTCAAAATTCTTTCTGCTCTTTTCATCAGTGACGAAGACACAACTGGATCGTGCAAAAGCCGCGACAAAGTCAGCTATTTTAATGAATTTGGAATCTAGAGTATGTCCATTATAGTTTGTGCATTTAAATTCTTCTTTTAATTATGCTTTCTTTTTCTTACTAGCTGTAAACCTTACAGGTGGTTGCATCGGAAGACATTGGCCGACAGGTTTTGACTTATGGATTGAGGTAGCTTCGAGTTTCTGTTTCTTTAGTTCAACTCTATATGAATATTGGCGTTATTATCTTGTACTTCTATCAGGAAAATGGTTTTCCCTTTTTARAAAAAACTGGAAAGGTGATGGAAAAGCATTTTCTAGGAAAATGGAGCCTTAGGGGTGGTTTTAACAATAAAAAATCTATCTAACAATCAAAGGCTTAATGTTACAAGTGGGGCTAGCTACATAAACCAAAAGTAAAGAGCTTATGTAATTTTATATCTTTCTAGTTTCTATGCATAATTGACAGAGTTGGTATTTCAGTTTCCGTGATATTTTTTGCATCAGCCTATGTAAATTGCACTTATGGCCACTGCTTCATATCTTTTCTAACCCCTTTCAACCAAGTCATTTTTGTTCTCCCTCTATCCCACTTTTCTACTATTCGTACCACTAGGTCTCCGTCTTACACATGTCCAAACCAACGCAAGCGATTTTCCCTTAGCTTGCTTGTAATGTATGCTACATCAACCTTTTTTTGCTGATAAATTTATTTCTAAACCTATCTCTTAGAGTGTTCCCACACATTAATCTCAAGATCCGCATCTCTGTGSATATACTGGTTACAGTTTTCCTAAAAAAAGGTGATGGCAGCGTAAAGGTATTACCCTCACCATGTTTAATTGTTTATCAAAGAGTGAAAAGTTAAAGCGCTAGTATTGGCTGTAAGTGTTCTGGCAGACACAGCAGCAAAAGTTGCTGCTGCGATGCTGTTTATTTCCTTTGACCTTTAATGAGCCCAAAACTATAGGATCATTATGATAATACATTTAACAATTTCGGACTTTCGGGTCTGGGTGGTCTGAATTAGCTGGAGGACCTGCCACTCTGCCAGCACTTGAGAATGTTGAGATTTGGTTGAAGGGAAGTTTCTTTTTAATAGTTTCTTGTGGTCTTTTGGCCTTGTGGGCTGCCAATTTAGTATTAGATTGTAAAGGGGTTAGTTTAAAGTTGTTAATTGTCATATCTAATCGTGTTTTCATTGTTTTTGTTCTTGTTTTATAGCCATGCTCAGAGTTAAAATTATTCAGATGCTGTAATGGATTATTGTAAAATTTAGTCTTGGGGGTCCATGAACATGCTGCCATTAACACTCATTTATCATTACATGTGCAAAGATTAATTGTTGATATGCAATTTACCCACGTAATACAGGAAACCAGTTGATCATTTCATTAAGTGCATTGATGAAATCACCCTTGATGACATTTGTTCCACTGCACATAAGCTCTTATCTTCTCCTCTCACAATGGCTTCACATGGCGATGGTAAGTTGATAACTTTGGAAGCTGATTTGTTTCTTGCATTCCTTTCCTCCTKTTTTTTCATGCATGTCATGATTGTTTTGATCTCATCCACCTACATTTGCAGTTCTCTATGTTCCAAGCTATGAAGCTGTGAGTGGTGTTTTCCGAGCAAAGTGAAAATTCCAGATATAGAATTCGACCACCTTCCAACCCCTAGATTTGCCTTCAAGGAGCTTTACAGGCAAGAGGATATTTGAAAATAAAAGGAAATTGAAATTATAATTTTTTGGTGTTTGCATACGCAGTTTTGAGGAGCAATTTTTTCCATGTAACTATCCTGTGCTGGTGGTGTATTGCAGCCCTTAAAWACGAGTTTTTCAGCAGTTGATGTTGTAACCGTAGGTGTTTCTTGATTTTCTGCAGTTTATTAGCTAATAGCAAATATTGAGCTAAGTATACTGTTGCTGTGGTTCAACACCTGTTAAAACAACTCTAATAATGCAGGTGTTTCTATCTTCATTATACCTTAAAGCAAATAGATCAAAAATCACTATTGTGGTGGTTATAAAATTCCCAAGTTTATTTATTTTATCGAAGTGCAAGAACTTGAGTGGCAATGGTGGTAGTCTGGTAGAAAAACCGTGGTTAGACTATGTCATAGTGTTCAAGCTTTATACGACCTATGTCCTGGAAAATATCGTCAACATGGTGCACTTTACTGCTTGCATGGTCTGAGAATTTTCACCTATGCATAGAGTTGATTAGAATTTCCATGATCGGCATTTTCTATTAGGGTGCATCATTCACTCTTCACAGTGTTAATAGAATTTGTGATTTTGTTGTTGTTATGAGTTATGATCCATCTGTTATGGCACTCAAAACTGACAAAAAAAAAATCAAGAGACCCGTTACTTGCGCTTCTTCAAGACGTTTCCGTGWTTTTGATACTATTTTGACAAACAAACTTGATCATAAGTTATTAGGAGGATAGAATGACAATGAGTGCAACGAGGTATGCTCACAAAAATAAGTGGATGAATATTTCTATTTAGGCAATTTGGTATCTATTATGAATTCATGGTATATCCAAATAAAAACCTGTATGTGTCATCTATTTTAACAAATGAGGTTTTCATAGGTTCTCTTGGAAATTCTCATACCTTATTTCACAATATTTGCACAAAAGTAGGATCAACCTTTTCATTTTACGAAGTTTAACCTTAATTTCGAAAATAATGACTCAAGGCATCATAGAGGACCCATTAATAAGTATTTGGACTAACATTTATAAATTAAAGTAAAATTTATGCATGTGGTTCCTCTTTAGAAATGATAAAGCCACAAAAATTTTAAGGTGAAATGAGGTGGTATGAGTTCCAGTAGAGAAAATGATGRAGCCACGATGACTCTAGGACGTCATGGTTATGGATATTATAGTTTGTATTTGATGCTAAAACTTGACGTGATGTCATCATTGTAAGCCTAAATATTAGTCGAATTTTTGGAAAAAATAATGATATGGGATTCATAATGTCATCGTTTTGGGGCTAAAAATTGAAGATTATACATCACGAAAAAATGAGGTCTTTGGACCAACTTATGTTGAAATTCAAAAAAATCWAAGGTTGGTTTCCACAATCATATAACGAAGTCACGTAAATTTGAGGCCATAACTAAAACATAGGTTTAGGTTTCAAAGCCCACAAATGGCYGCACTAAAAAAAATTCAAAACATTTGTAGGTGGCACAACACTTGTCATTTCAGGCTGAAACTTGGCGAGGAGCCATCTTTCATCACCCTTAAAGTGTGAAGAAATTCTAGGCAAAACCGAGCTGGATCACCGAAACTTAATTTTTTGGGCAAAAAAAGTGAAATACATTACGAAAATGAAGTCTCCGAACCAATTCATGTGAAAATTGGAAAAAATTCTAAGATTGGTTCTCACAACCATATAACGTTGCCACTCAAAATTTAGAGCCAAAACTACAACATATGATGGGGATACGAAGGCCGCAAACGACCGAACTCAAAGAATGCGAAGATCGTAGAAGGCACAAAACTTGGCAAAGAGCGATCCCTCGTCACCCTTAAAATGTGGAAAAAGTTYTGGAAAATACCGAGCAGGGTCACCGAATGTTGATTTTAGGACAAAAACGTAGATTATACATCACAAAAATAAGGTTTTGGAACCAATTTATGTCGAAATTGCCGAAAATATAAGGTTGTTTTCCAAAACCATATAACAATGCCACATAAAATTTAGGGACAAAAAATAGAAAATATATATGATGGGGTATTGAAGACAACTCACAAAATAAAAACGTCCGTAGGAGGAACAACAGTCATCATTTGAGGCTGAAACTTGGAGATGAGCCATTTCTCGTCACCCTTAAGGCGTGGGAGAAGTCCGAGAACGACAAAACGTCAAAATCCAAGGTAGTAGGCACTACGCTTGGTATTTGGGGTCGAAACTTTCGTATGATCTCTTCCTCATTACCGTGATGATGTGGCAGAAATTCTAGGAAAATCCGAGCCGCGTCACCGAGATGTCATTTTTGGCAAAAAAAACTTGGATATCACTTAAATGAAGACTCCGGACAATTTTAAGAAAAATTGTGGAAATTTTTACCATAGGTTCATATGATAAAATGATGAACCTAGGGAAGATTTGGGGATCAAATGAGTCCATACGAGAGACTTTTAAGTTCGGGAACAACAAATAAACAAAACGTCAAAATCTATGGTAAGAGGCACTACGCTTGGTATTTGGAGTCAAAACTTTCGTATGACCCATTCCTCTTTACCATGAAGGTGTGGCAGATATTTTGGGCAAAATCGAACCGGGTCAACAAGATGTCATTTTTTAGCCAAAAAACATGAATTATGTATAATTGAAAAGWGTTCTCYGAACAATTTTCGRAAAAATTGTCAAATTTTTTACAATAGGTTCATGTGATAAGTATGATGAAMCCAAGGAACATTYGGGGCCCAAATAAATYCATACAGGGGACTTTTGAGTYCGGGAACGGAAAAWAAACAAMACGTCAAAATCTATGGTAGAAAGCATTAMGCTTGGTATTTGGGGTCGWAACTTTCGTATGATCCATTCCTCATCACCTTGAAGGTGTGGTAGAAATTCCGGGCAAAATMGGACCGTATCCCCGAGATGTCATTTTTTGGCTGAAAAACGCGAATTATACATCATTGAAATGAGTTCTCCGGAYAATTTTTSRAAAAAWT
>SNQN01000447.1:84088-103809 GCA_008642245.1 Bassia scoparia
AAAWWAWKRAMCCMRGRAARRWTTKGRRKYCMAAATGAGTCCATAYGGGGGACTTTTGAGTCCAGGAACGACAAATCGACATAACATCAAAACCCATGGTAGGAGACACCACACGTGGTATTTGGGGCCGAAACTTTCGTATGACCCATTCCTCATCACCGTGAAGTTATGGCAAAAATTTTGGGAAAAATCGAGCCGTGTCACCGAGATGTAATCATTTGGCCGAAAAACGTGAATTATACATCACTGAAATGAGGTCTCCGGGCAATTTTCGGAAAAATTGCCAAAATTTTTAACATAAGTTTATATGATAAAATGATAAACCCAAGGAAGATTTGGGACCCAAATGAGTCCCTACGAAAAATTTTCTAATCCGAAAACGACAAACCCACGAAACGACAAAACCCATGGCGGGAGACAGTACGCGTGGTATTGGGGCAGAAAATTTCGTATGACCTATTGCTTATCAACGTGAAGGCGTGGAAGAAATTTCGGGTAAAACCGACCCGAATCACCAAGATGATATTTTTTGTTCGAAAAACACGGATTATACATCACTAAAATGAGGTTTCCGGACAATTTTAGGAAAAATTGCTGAAATTTTACCATAGGTTCATATGATAAAATGATGAACTCAGGGAAGATTTGGGGCCCAAATGAATTCATACGGAGAACTTTTGAGTATGGAAATGACAAACGTCAAAATCCATGGTAGGAGGCACTACGCGTCTACGCTTGGTATTTGGGGCCAAAATTTTCATATACTTCCTCCGTATCAAAATAAACGCAACGATCTGACATAAAGTAGAGAGAAAAAGTGTCAAATCGTTGCGTTTATTTTGATACGGAGGAAGTAACTCATTCCTAATCACCGTTAAGGTGTGGTACAAATTCTGGTCAAAACCGAACCGGGTCATCGAGATGTCATATTTTGGTCAAAAAACGTGGATTATACCACTGAAATGAGATCTTCGGATAATTATCGAAAAAAATTGCCGAAATTTTTACCATAGATTTGTATGATAAAATGATGAACCTAGGGAAGTTTTGGGGCCCAATTGAGTCCATACGGGAGACTTTTGAGTCCGGAAACGACAAATCGACAAAACGTCAAAATCCAAGGTAGGAGGCACTACACTTGGTATTTGGGGCCGAAACTTTCGTATGAACTATTCCTCATCACCATGAAGTTGTTGGAGAAATTCTGGGCAAAATTGAACCGSGTCAACGAGATGTYATTTTTAGGCCAATAAACGTGGATTATAAATAACTGAAATGAGGTCTCCGRACAATTTTCGRAAAAATTACCAAAWTTTTTAGGGAAATTCYCTTTGGTAGRCACCARTTTTCCCGAAATTCCTTTGRTAGRTACGARTTTTTTTAATCCCTTAAGTAGGTATGAGTTTTGATGGGGTGTCTCAACCATAAGTAAAATMGAGAATATTCCCTTAAAATAATGAATAWTCCGTTAATACATTTGGCCTATAAGCTTCAACCTGCAAGAGTTTACTGCACATTTTAGTTTGCTACATAGCTGCTAGCAAAACAGGCAAAGTTTCCGAACTTTAAAAGACTGAATTTTTATAAGGAAAAATTGCCAACTCCCACTTTTTACTGACATGTTTTTGTAAACTCCCACCTTTTAGTCCAAAATTTTTATTCTCCCACCTTAACTCACACCATATTTTATAAACTCCCACCTCCGTTTGTCTCCGTTACATATTTCCGTTAAATGCAAGGGCAAACTTGTCTTTTCCTTTCATTTTCTTACTAATCTGACCAACACTCCTCGACACTTCCTTTTCACGCACATCCATTTCCTCTATTACTCTACTGTTATTCTTGAAATCAAAAATTACTCCATTTTTTTAACCAAATTCTCTATCTTTGTTACTCGATTTTATTATTGGTTGTGGGTATAGCAGTTTGTCGCATTACTCCCTCGTTTTTGGCGGTTGTCGAAGCAATTGGTCGGTCTAATTTGGGGCATTACGGGTATATTGCTCTTCTTTTATGTTCCCAAAAACTTTTGATTAGTTTAATTTGGTTGTTAATTGCATATTGCTGCTGTTGCTTTGTACTTTTATGATTAATTAAATAGTTAGGGTTTTTGATTTGTTTAATTAATTAGCAAGTTGATTAATTTGATTTTGTGTAATATATTAATATAGTGATTTTGTGAAATCGACTAAAGAAAATAAAGGGGAACAAAATTTCGACATTAATGCAGCAGATACCTGAGTTTTTCGACAACAATTCAGCCCAAATCAGAAGAGAGGAGAAGAATGGATGGAAGCTCAGAATCGAAAGAGAGAAGAATGAAGGAAAAGAATCAAGCTCGAGCATTTAAAGACAAAAATAGAGGAAGTGGGCCATGCTTAACGGAAAWATGTAACGKWKACAAACGGRRGTGGGAGTTTATAAAATATGGTGTGACTTAAGGTGGGAGAATAAAAATTTTGGACTAAAAGGTGGGAGTTTACAAAAACATGTCAGTAAAAGGTGAGAGTTGACAATTTTTCCTTTTTATAATTTCAACCCAAAATATGACGTAACAATACAAATTAAGTTTATAGTGTGCAAGATTAATTCAGCTGACAAAAACATAAGTAAATAAAGAAGGGATATGATTTTGATTATGATTAATATCCCTGGACTCAAATTCAATCTAAACCCAAATCAGAATCAAATAAATGTAAATCAATCCAACATAAGCTACAAGGAAAGCTAATTTGAGTTTCTATTTCATTGGGGAATTTCGTCGAACAGTTAGTATGTATGATATAACTAAGTAACAATGAACCCCACCTCGGACCTCAGTAATCTGTAGAATAATATCATCTCGTCGATGAAACTTGGCAAGAAGAAGTGGGGCAAGATCAAGAGCATCAACGGAGTAGAACTCGAGCTTCAAAATAGATAAATACTGAAAATTAAACTCAGAAATGGCGGGAGTAGAACTCAGGCTTCAAAATAAATAAATGCTGGAAAATTTTCTTCAGTTGAATTGTTGGAGTTGAGTGGTCGGTAGTGGTGGCGATGTGCAAAGGTGGCGGCTTTGGTGGTTGGGTGCGACGGGGAGGACTGAGGACAACATTGGGTGGGGAAAGTTGGGGTTGGTGGTGGTTGTGAGGGCAACAATTGGGATTTTAACAACAAAGAGATAATTTTACTTATGGTTGAAACACACCACCAAACATCATACCTATCAAAGGGATTAACAAAAAACTCGTACCTACCAAAGAGATTTAGTGAAAACCGATGCCTATCAAAGGAAATTTTCCAATTTTTTACCATAGGTTCCTATGATAAAAAGATGAACCCAAGAAAGTTTTGGGGCCCAAATGTATCCATAAGAGGGACTTTTGAGTCCGGGAACGACAAACAAACAAAACGTCAACATCTATGGTAGGAGGCACTGCGCATTGTCTGCGCTTGATATTTGTGGTCGAAACTTTCGTATGACCCATTCCTCATAACTGCGAAGGTGTGGCAGAAATTTTGGGCAAAACCGACCCAGATCACCGAGATGTCATTTTTTTATCGAAAAACGTGGATTATACATCACTGAAATAATGTCTCGAGATAATTTCGAAAAAAATTACAGAAATTTTAACCATAGGTTCATATGATAAAATGATGAACTTAAAACAGATTTGGGGCCCAAATGAGTCCATACGGGGGACTTTTTAGTTCGGGAACAATAAACCGACAAAACGTTAAAATCAATGGTAGGAGGCACTACGCTTGGTATTTGGGGTCGAAACTTTCGTATGACCCATTCCTCATCACCGTGAAGGTGTGACAGAAATTTTGGGCAAAATTGAGTCGGGTCAACGAGATGTCATATTTTGGCTGAAAAACGTAGATTATACATCACTAAAATGAGGTGTCCGTACAATCTTCGGAAAAATTTCTGAATTTTTTTTACGATAGTTTCATATGATAAAATGATGAAACCAGGGATGATTTTTGGGCCAAATGAGACCATACAGAGGATTTTTGAATTCGGAAACGACAAACCGACAAAACGTCAAAACCCATGGTAGGGGGTATACGCTTGGTATTTGGGGCCGAAAATTTCGTATGACCCATTCCTCATCACCGTGAAGGTGTGACAGAAATTCTAGAGAAAACTGAATCGGGTCACCGAGATGTCATTTTTTGGCCGAAAAACTTGGATTATATATATTAATGATACCAATCTAGAACATATGATGGGTCTTGAAGCCAACAAATTAAATGACCGAATTGAGAAAGCATCGAAATATGCACCGGAGGCACAACCTTGTTATTTGAGGCTGAAATGTGAGGTGGATCCATCCCTCATCACCCTTCAAGTGTGGGAGAAGTTATTGACAAAACCTAGTCGGGTCACTGAAACGGTAAAGGGGGGATAATACATCAAGAAAATGAGGTCTCCGGATTAATTATTGTTGAAATTGCCAAAAATTCTAAGGTGCCTACAACCATATAACGATGTGAGACAAAAATTTGGGCTAAAACTAGAACATATGATAGGGTTTCAAAGGCCACAAACATTCGAATTTACAAAACATCAAAACGCTCGTAAGAGGCACAACAATCGGCATTTGAGTCTGAAACATGGCGATGACCCATCCCTCTTACCCTTAAGTTGTGGGAGTTATTTTGCCCAAAACCGTCTCGAGTCACTGAAATTTCTATTTCAAGGCAAAAGACGAGAATTATACATCACAAAAATGAGGTCTCATGACGAATTTTTATTCAAATTGCTGAAAATTCTAAGGTAGGTGTTCACAAACATATAACGATGCCAAACAAAATTTCGAAGCCAAAACTAGAACATATGATAGGGGTTTTGAAGTCCGTAAACGACGAAATTGACAAAACGTAAAAATGCTCGCAGGAGGCACAACCTTCGTCATTTAAGGCTGGAACTTGGCGAAAACCATCTCTCATCACCTTGAAAAGTGGGAGATGTTTTGGGCAAAACCAAACCGTGTCGCTGAAACATCGATTTTAGGGCTAAAAATGTGGATTGTTTTGGCCCTTTATTTTGTGTGGCATCATTATATAGTTTTGGGTATCAAACACAGAGCTTTGATATTTTCATAAAAAAACAGTTAGCAACCCTTATTTTCTTGATGTATAATTCACGTTTTTGGCCCCTAAAATTGTCGTTTTGGCGATCCTTTTTGGCTCATGAAGAAAATTCCGGGCAATACTTAGTCGGTCGTCGAAACGACGTTTCTGGTTACCAAAAACATGGATTAACAAATGATACGGTACAATTTACAATGTGGTTGAGAGATTGGAACTGTTAATTTATCACACACAAACCTTTTGTATTTTCCAGTAGGTCAAAACCTTTTCAATAATCTATTACAAGTATATTAAAAACTCCCTAACAAGGCAACAACCTACATGGCACATCGTCACTCAGACACTTACCCTCTCCACAAATCACTTCCTTCTCCTTATTCCACGTCTTCTTTTTTTTTATCTTTTTTTATAGCTTGTTAACCCTCTAAACTTCTCCATTAGCAGCTGTTTCATTCACCTTCTCCTTTATTTTCATGAATTATTCATTCTCCTTGATCTTCCACTAATCAATTGATATTAATTATGATTTCCTGTATGAACATAACACCTCTTTTCATTGTGAAACAACATATTTCTCGTGTTGGGTTCGAGTCTGATGTACATTATTAGCTTTTTGTTGTTTGCAATTTAATTAATTGATTAAACACCTTTTAATTAGATAGTGATCGACCTGTGATTCTCAAAACAAAGAACAATGCAAGAACAAACTTAGAAATAAAAGCTCGAATGCCATGCCAATCCAAGGAAAAAGATAGTCTTATCCAACTACACTTTTAGCTTCAYACCATGCCAAACTTATGAGTAACCAAACAAAAGAAAATCATAAATATTTTTTTCAATACTTTGTATAATACATGATAATTAAGCAAATAAAATATCACCAGACAATGCCGAGTAATGTAATTTACCGGGAACCTTAAGTTTCAAGCAACCGAGACGTGCAACCGATTGTATAGTTGTAAAGGAAGTGTATAACCTTGTATTGTAACTTTTAGAGTCGATTCGCTGTTCAATTTTGTATTACAAAACTTCACTGTCCACGAAAAGTGGATAGATATTTGATCTAATTTATGAAAAAAATCCTCAAAATTGAACCTTGAGTTCCAATGGTTATATAATATTAATGAAGGCATGCAAATTTTGAGGTACAAATGACTCAAGTTGAAATGAATTTTGTTGACTTCTTTGTTTGTTGAAAAAACACATTGTAGTGAGTTTTGTGGATGTCAGTTGTGTTTTTGGAGCTAAAATTCGGTGTGGGTCAATCACAAGTGACCATTAACTCGTGGGAAAAATTTCGGGCAAAATGACGATTTCAATGACCTATTTTCGAAGATTATAGCTCATGAAAATGAGATTTCAGAATATTTTTTAAAAATCACCTAAACTTGTGTGGTTGGTACCCACAACCATATAATGAAGTCACGTAAAATATGGGGCCAAACATAGGGCATTTGTGGTGACTTTTAATGTCGCAAACAATCAAACTTCTAACCACCAAAATACTCGTGAAAGTGACAACTCTCGTCGTTTAAGGCTGAAACTTGGCAAAGAGCCACCCCCCATGACCCTTAAGGTGTTTGAGATATTTTGGGCAAAACTGAGACAATTGCTTAAACAACCCAAAAACAAATTGTATTATCCGGGTTTTTTTTCCTCTTGGGGTCTCGTCGACAAATGACCTCAAACTTTTGTGGGAGGTCCATACTCCATAGGGTCAATTGAGGGTGTACTTGCAAAGTTTCGGGCAAAAAATGAGGTGCAGAAATCCAATTTCGAAGCAAATACCGTTCCTTTCACATCGAGACCGAGTAAAATAATATCTCGTGATTCTTCGAGAGTGGATTTTCAAAATCAAAGGTGGATGCTTGAGTTTATGTTGGCATAGTTTTCCTGTTGTGGGGGTTATTTTTCCCATATTTTTTACCCCTCCGTTTATTTTTCGCGGCTTTTGGGCCTTTTTTTTTGGAGAAAAATAGCAATTACAAGATAGATTTTTTAAAATAATAAGATCATAAATGGACTCCCCATATTTTTCCGGATTTAATACATATTTTTCGGTTTAGATTGAAAATCTCAACACAAGTCTTTATAATATACATTTTCTGATTAAAGATTTTTTTCATTATCTTATCAATGTGTTGACCAGCTTAACACAATCAAATCCCATTTTAAAAAAAATTGAACATTATTTTTTAGTTTGGTTCATTATCAAACAAATTGCAATTTCTGAGTTTGACATTAAACTATATGGATTTTTTCAAACTATACCCTTAAAGTGGTCCAATTTCTAAGATATACCTATAATTTTTTCAAATTTAATTTAGAAGTCTTGCCCTTAACTGGTTATCAATACTAAAAGTTATCCATGTTAGTTGTTTAAAAGTTAACTGAAAGCATTATTTCGTGGCTTGAATTTTCGTTATTAAGGTTGCGATGGCTAAGACTTCTTTCTCTTATCGTTTTACCTTTTTATCATCTTTTTATTTAGTTTATAATTAACTTTAGGTGACGTGGAAGTCCCATAAGGATACCATTCATTAATTGTAGTGAGTTGAGAAGCACAATTTGGAAATTTGAAAATGCATGGGTACACATTAGAAGCGAGCTTGACTATCTTAGGGGCATAACTTAGAAAAACCGAAACTATTTTATTGGTGTTCACCCTAGACTAAAARGTATAGCACGAATTGAGTAGGTGATATAGGGCTTTTCAAAGCATATATAGAAATGAAATCGTATAAACATGCAATGTATGTGCTCGTACCACGAAAGTGGAGGCATTAATAAGGGTTTACTGAAACACAAAATATTTCAACAAGCATGAAATTTCCTAATGGCGTAAAGTTGAAGCAAAAGCCAAATACTAGATCAACCTACCATCATATTTTTCGTTTCATATGATAGTTATGGGAGTTAACTTATACACCCAACAAACAGTGACTTACGACTTATTACAATAGACAAAYTTTTAACGGATTTATGAAACAATAGACAATGATCGAGCTYTGGGAAAGAAATTAAAAAAAWTTACCTGTAYGGTCATTGAGGTAYCCATGCAAATTCGCACGGCCGTGTGGGTAGGGACGTCAAACAKATCAGGTCGRATCATTAACAGGTTCGGRYCAGCAGGTTCACAGGTCGRCCAAACCCAACCCGAACCTAACTTKTTAATTTATCAGGTCARAATTTTGAAACCTAACCTAACCTACTAAAAAAACAGGTTGACCTGATTTGTGATCTGTTAACATAGGTAAATATATGGAAAAAAATCCTCCGTAATATATCTGGAAGAACTGAAACCAAAGTGTTCAAACATACCAACATGRTACTACTTAGTCTTCCAAGTTACAAACCAAGTTAAAAAGCACACCAACAAAACTAATAATTAATCTTACGAATCATTTTTTTCATTTTATCATAGAAGTGGCAGGCCATTTCAGGTTTATTTCAGGTTGGACTTTTCAACCCGAACCTAACCCATTTAACTGCAGGTTAGGTTCAGGTCATCAACCCATTTAAACATTTAGGTCGAAAATCTCAACCCAAACCCATTAATTTCAAGTTAGGTTCAAGTCGTGTTAGCATATCAGGTCAACTTTTGACGTCCCTACGTGTGGGAGATTCTAGTAAAATAATTAAAAATTAAAACGAATAGACAAACTTCTTTCTGCCTTGTATTACAAATTATTAGGTCCAAATGTCAAATTTTGATTAGAATCTTTTTTTTTCCAAATGAAACTAAATCATTGCTTTCCAAAAGAGGAAATAGTTATATAAGGTACATACTCATGGAAAAAGCCATCTTAATTACTGGTTTGCTTGGGGTAAGATCTCCCTGTCGATGGGGAAATTTCTTAATGATTTGACGATTTGCTATCAATTAACATTAATCATACGAGTTAATTAATACAATAGATGGATTAATAATAACTTTAAATAACTGTTTAAAGTTTATTATTATTGAATAATGTACTGTATTAGTTTCTGTTGCTAAAGTTGTAAAAGTAATAAGAGTACTAACATTTTTCCCCTTTTAATTTTGGTAGGACCAAATTCTAATTTAATAAAGGATATAGAAGAATTTGATATACAGTAGAAGATGTCTCATAATTTAATCTATTTGTTAACTTAAATCCTTCATTGGTGTTTTCATGAATAATTTAAAGGTTTWACTTTTGAGGGATTTCTTTTCCAAATCAGTTTTGGAGTGTTTTTTTAATGAGTCTATCGTAGGTATCAATAATGCTTCAAATTATCTTGACAATGTTTCCTCGAACTTGTAATTATTCATGTAAAAATAAAATACTAAGATGCACGAATAGTGTCATAAATTTGAGAAAACTTACAATGATATGATTTTTCATATAAATTTTATGTTTTTAAACTTGTTTCTAATGCTTATATATGAAAATATGCAATGGTTTGCGTGCTAAAGAAATATGTAGCATATCGCATGATTCAAGATTTTCAATTATTGTATATGCAAATACATAGCCACATTCTAAAATACGTATCACCAAATACCTATTTCTATTGTCATGTACCACTGCACCTACTTATTAGCTTCTCTGGATCTAATATTTACAATAAAGTTATTTCTATTGTTTTCGATGGTCGGTATGGACTCAAATCTTACTGGAAAAACGTGTTTTACGTGTGAATTTTCTTCTCATTGTCTTCACACTGAAGGTGAGTTGGTGCAAACATACATTATAATTTCCCCCTAATTCCAACATTCCTTTCTAGAAAAATACAAGAATTAACAAAACAAATAACTTATACTCCGTATAATGTTTCAATACATTATTAACTAAGTTACGGTACGTAAATTTAAAGTTATTTAGATCCAAAACCGTATCCACAACTATTCAATTTAAAGCTTCATAGGAAAGGTTCTGGCAGACTAATTTCGAAAGTCACTTATGAAAACAATTTGATATTAATGGTCAAACCAAAAACTACTTGAAAACATTACATAAAAGGGATGTTTTAAAGTCCAAAATTTTGTATGCCAAATATCATTATATCATGTAACTTGAACATACAGTAGAAGAAACAGCAATTGATCAACAAATTAACATCCACCAAAGCAAATAATAGAGGCAGGACATCCATGATAAAAAAGCAAAATGTTCTGTTGCCGTACAGAGAAACACATTGTAAATTTGCATTAAAATTATTATTATTTTTYAATATTTAAATTTTCCTTTTTTTCACGTAAAACAGCGACCAAAATTAGCATAAACATAGTGATTATGACATATTCTTCTTTTTCCCAAAAGGTGGCCAATTTGTACTACATATATATGACGTGAAAACTTTACCCTCCTAAGACCTAAGCACACTATCTTTCTTGGGAATTGCACCCATTACAAGCTTTGCTTCAAATAACATTATTATTCACATATATACTTATACTTCGTATAAATATTATTATTAATTTATTATATAACACCTTATAAATTTAGGYTTAATGGCAATTTTGAAATTTTGGTTAATTTTATATTTGCCACATGTGATACTATAAGTAATGTTATTTTGATCATAATTTTAACATTGTCACCGRATTATTTGCTTTGTTTATAATYTTTTATTTATGTGAGTATGTTTATTATATATTACAGATTAYGTACACTTGAGTATATACTTCGTATGTACTTTGAAAATGGTTATACGGACTTATATCYATAGACATACCAAAAGATTGTATGTAATATTCTAATACCATGTAGGGCTAGAGGCTAGGCCACAATGTCCTATTGCATGCCTTTTTATTTCTTTCTTCTTTTTTTCCCCAAATTGTCATGGATATTTTTAAAAGCGATGATGCTACACACAAGATATTTGTAGTGAGAATTCCTTTAATTTTTTGTGGAGGGAGGTGTACTTGARAGAGGTATTCAATTATATGCTTGCATAGTCCCTTTTCCCTCAATGACAATAAATATTTATAATGCTTCGTTCATTTGAAAATTGAAGTCRTGTTTTAGAAATTATTGTAGGTTATTATTGACCAACTTTGAGTTCTTTGACAAGCTACATTAGAGGACTATATGACTAATGACTATATATATGACTGTGTGCGGCTTATTAACAAACATTGACATAATCGATTGATCTCCTAGTTGATCAAAGTCTTGGTTTATAAAAGAAGTCAAGAAGAATAAAGTTTTACATTTGAACATAGGTAGTTTGATCTAGGCATTGTAGCCTTGTAGGGTGGCCGACAACCACACAGGGTGGATAGGGACTCCAAACCCAGAGCTAGCAAGAAAACTCAATATTATCATATTGTTTCAAATATAGATAAAAAGTAAATAAAAAATTAGATGTTAAAATAGAGGTAATAGAAAGGGTCTCATTTTAAAGAAATTTCAAATTCATATCTCTTTATGCATGCCTATAATGAATACGGAGGGAATATGTTACGTTATATCTAACACTTGAAATACAAGGACATAACCAAACGTAAAAAAATAAAGTTTGGTTGAATGATAATATGAGATTATAATTTAGCGACAAATTCAAACTCCTCAATTTTTTCAACTACGATGGTATGTTGTCTTCAACTTAATTATATTAACCTGAAATTTTCAACTTGATTATATTAACCTGAATTTATTCATATTTATTACACCTATTATCTGATTAAGCTAAAATATATTGTAAATAAGGTGTAAAGAAAATACTTAAAGATATATCGAAAAAAAGATATATCCAAGTCCAAATATATATATACTAGGAGGAGGAGGCATATGTAAAAAAAATGCAAGCTAGGATGAAAGAGAGAGGGACTTTTGAAGCATGATGAGGAGTTGRAGAAAAAAAGAGAAGAGGGAAGAAAACGAAGATCCACGTTGATAATGATGATGTTGGCATGCCTATGCCTATCTAAAATTAAATAAAGTCAGTCGGGAAGCATTGAGGATACCACACAAATTCTTGTCCATTGGTGAAACATTTTGCCACGTTTTTAGGGTCTTCTTCTGTTCTTTTTTCCCCCTTCACTATCTTTCATTTTCCATTTCTTTTTCTTTTTTTTTTACACTTTCTCTAATATCATAAATTCATAATAATAAATACAATTTAGACATTATTTTTCATGGAACAATATCTATATTTGACCTAAACTAGCTACTCCACAACCTTTAATATTATTATTCTTTTTCCTAGCTACTTGTAATGTTACTTGATTTGGCTCCTTGCTTCTTTTGATTCTTGAAAGTGGGTTATTACTAGATGTAAGACTAATGATATTGTCAAGATACAGAGTAGTATTTTTTAAGGATCGGGATGAAAATCGACAATAAAATATCATAGAATCGGAGGAGAGTATATTATTAGTTATTCTCTACTATTTTAAAAATTAATCAGATTTTGTATGTTATATACAATGTTTTTTTTTTAAAAAAATCCAATTTAATTAGAAAGCCTCTAGTAGTAGGTTCTTGGCTGAGGCTCATTCTAATTAGCCTCGATGAGAATAAAAATATCACAATGTTTAACTGTATTGAGCTAAGCTTAAATAAGYTGAACTRWATTGATCGAATAATTGAAGTTCAAAAGAACAAAATCACAATCTTGTATAGATATGTATACCCGATAGACATAATAATCTTAAAAAAATAAAATACAATTTGTGTAGTATATACGTACAAATAAATTGTATGACTCAGCTAGTCAGCTCCTTATGAATGTTATGATCATGTATCAGATTCTATCTATGATTACATATGCATATGCCAAGAGTGGGCACATCCATAAAATATGTACAAAATATGAGTATATAAAATAATAATATTATATACTCGTACAATTTACTGTTGAGAAACAGAAGAAATCTTAGCTTATTTCTAAGATAATCCTATGCATGTAATGATCTAGCTAATTGATTACAAATGCAATAAAAACTTCTAAGGAAGATTTCAATCGTAGCGAATTCGACACGTTACCAATTAAAATCCTCAATTATGATCAATTTACAAAATTAGAAGGTCACAAATTCTACTTAAAAATTACTTATCTACATACTACAATTAAACAAACACAAWATATGAGTATTATGCATTAGGGGCTCCACCATCCACTACAAAGATCCATGCAAATAAAAGGTGGTTATTACTTTTGCACCTCATACTACATTACTACTCAGTATTATGTTGTGACTTGTGACACGAAAAACAAAATACAATCTTTGGTGCTAATGGTTTGCAATAATAATTCATCCAATGAAAACATGCATCCCTAGTATGAAAATGCAAAAGTAAGTGAGATGATCAACAACTTAAAACTCACTAGCAAAAAAAGATCATATTATTATGTGCATGGGACATGCAGATAATAATGATCAGTACCTTGGGATCGGAGGACCATAAGACAACTATAACATGAGAGTGGGTCCCATGTTTTCTCCATCATCTTCTTTCAATAGTCAACTTATTAATCAAATATTTCATGCTATAATAACAATATGGTTATATATGGTGTGTTCTTTTCAACTTATTTGTATTTATCTGTATTTATCTTATTTTATCTGAACTTATTGATATTTATCTAAATTTAATAATACTTATTTGAACTTACTTTGTGAATGGGAAAAGTAACATACAATTATATATTAGTACTTATCTGAATTGATAAGTATTGAAAAATAAGTTGAAGAGAACTGACCCATATATGTATAACTACTTACGACAAAGTCTATGTTATTTTCAACTTATTTTCAATACTTATTGAATAAAATAAGTTCATATAAATTTAGATAAGTACCCCGTCAAAAAAATGTTTAGGTAAATACAAATAAATTGAAAATAATACACTTAAAATAAGAGGAAAAGGAATCAGAAAAGAGGATTTTTTATTATTAATGTCATTTGATCTGCTAATCCTGCTAGGGTTACTTTTGCCAGGTATATCTTCTATCATATTGCATGAATATCATAAGTATTTATTTTGTCTTGACTCTTGAGTATATAATCCGTATTTAGAGGTAAACATATATTTTCTCCCTTTTTTATACCACATCATTGAAATTGGATATAGTTTTATCAAGGAGATAAGAGGGATAAGAAAAAAAGGCACGCATGTGCTAAAAAAGAGGGGGTAATTTTTGGGATATTTCGAGATATCCTAAACAAAAAAAAGAAAATTCAATGGCAATATTGTTACTACGAAAAAATATTTCTTATCCGCGAATGAGAATGAAAATGTAACATATCATAACTAATAAGGCTCTGTTCTCGTTAACTGGAATTTGTTGAACTGAATTTATTTCTACTAAACTGAACTTATTAGTGCTAAATTGAACTTATTAGTACTGAACTGAACTTATTTTTACTGAAATCTTATCAAATTTATTAAGGATCGGACTTATTTTTACTGAACTGAACTTATTACTACTAAATTGAACTTATTTTTACTGAAACTTATTGAAATAAGTTGACAAGAACAGGGTCTAGGTGCAATTTTATCATATTGAGAGAGAAATCATATTTTAGTGAAGTTTTATCTTATCTAATTTTTTCCCATAAGTTCTTGTATGCATTAGATGTACAATAAAATTTATTGTACACCAAGCATATAATGACTCTTTACATCTATCAATATTGTGACCCGTTATTCACTAAACCTCAATACAGTCATGAGAAATAATAAAAGGTCACTATATTCATCAAAAGGGTTACTATATTGACCAAAAGTGTCACTCTAACCTGGTGCATAATAAATTTATCGTACACCCGTTGCACCTAAGACTTTACCCTTTTTTTAATCATATTGTCAAAAAAAGATGGTAAATTGGGCAACCCTAAAAAAAGATAAGGTTAGCCTTTTTCCGAAAAAAAAAAGTTATGTTAAGTACTCTGTAAATAAGTAATGTGTAACTTTCTTAAATTAAATGATAAACGATGTAAGTAAAAAAGAATTATAAAATGTTCATGATCTACGTAGTTATGAATGGAGAAGAGAAGATAATAATGAAAAATAGATCAATCATTAAGGCCAACTGTTGTAGTAAAATTGTTTTTAGACTCTCTTCATCATTTTTTCTTGACCACTCAATGCAATGTTAATGACGACGTGAATGCCAACAATCATATGATTGATATAGATTTTTTTGAGTGAAATTATACATATACTTATATTCACAATTGAAAACGAAATTGAATAGATCTTTTTGCCACCAAAGAATCATATATTATTCTACGTACTCAAAGTTTTATTTTTTGATAAATTAAAGATTTTATTTTCCAAGAAAGCAATACAAAATAGGATTTCCTCCCTAAAACCCCCACCTTCTAGGAAGGGTTGAGGAAAAAGGGAATCCACAACCACCAAAAGTAATCAGAGGYTTGGACAAGTCCCAAGCTCACAATACACMAGAAACATCAACCGCGACAATATACTCTAAAGCTAATAAGTGAAAGAACACAAGACATCGGCTTAGAGATTTGCTGAAACACATACAAATTCCTAGAACACCAAATAGCATAGATGGTTTCCGTGAAAGCTCAAATATACCTTCTGCTATGATCATCACTTTACGGTACTCAAAGTTTTATATGTGGCAAGTTACACCATTAGAWGACGGTATAACCACTTTATATATAAGATAATTAAATGATTATTGAAGGATCATGATGAATGTTTATTACACTAATGGTATAATGAGGTTACCTTAGTTAATTAACTAGATAATACCCGTGCGAGATGCACGATTTTTAAATGCACAAAATGATGAAAATACCGAGGTTATAAGAAGTTGTATATTATTCTAATAAATAAATTCGAAAGATATAAAAAATAAAATCGTAACTTACTATTGTAATCCTAGCGAATAAACCAATTTGGAATAATTAATTATGAAAATAAATAACTTGCCGAATTCATGTAACGATGTTTGGAGGTGTAAAAAAATTCTAAAATGTATAATGTTTTGATTGACATTAGATTTTTGAGGTTTGGATCCTATGGAGTTGAAAAATATAGACTTTAATAAATTCAAGCCCTTCAAAAAAAAAATGCAAATACATTATGAATACATAATTTTAAAAACTAAAAATAAAAGTAAAATAAAATAAAATATATTTTAAAAAAAAACTCTTACTCTCAAAACTCTACAACTATAACATTTTTCAACTCTAGATGGCCCCGACTCAATTTTTTTGTACTAAGGAAAAATGTTCCATACGATATACATTTCTTATCACTTTTTTACATCTTATTTTATTAATTGCTTGCACAATTTAGCTCGTGATAATTAATTTTATATCTTTAATTGCAGAAATGATTCAATCAGAAAGTAAGATGAAACCCTTGTTGGGTAATGAAATACAATATTATGCAACTTAGTTCATATTTGTATTGTTGGTTTCTCAAAACTTGGCAGTTTCCACAAATAAATTATTCGAACTTTGACTATATACTTTTCGATTTACAGTGTTATTTCACTAACAAATTGAGTTTTAGGAAGTGATTCTTACTTTGTAGTAGTTTTTAAGAATGTATTGATATAAAAAAGTACATGACTTTTATTTGAAGTAAGATTAAAAATATGGGACTTTGTTGAGGACAAAACTGAATTTACGGTGATAAAAAAAACTTAAATTATAATTTATAACACATGTAATGGATAATAAATTTTAAGGTGGAAAAGTCTAGAATAATTTTCGGGAAGATGAAAAGAAATTGGTAGGGATAAATGAAGCTTATTTATTGTTTATAATCTAATTTATTTAAATAAAGGTAAAAAAATTTGTAGCTTGTATGGGCAAGAATCGGGAAAGCTTTTGGGAGGGAAAATAGTAAGGCTGRGTTTTACTTTAGTATATTACTCRTACTATAAAAGATTCAATTCTTAATATCTAAATTTGCACTTAATGTTTAAAATATGTATGTTAATGAAGAAATAAAACTATTCAAGTTTATAACAATGGTAAAATTAAAACATATTAATAGTAATAAATTAACATTCAAAAAAATATTTTAATAACTTAACCATTTTTTTAAATGATAAGAAAAAAAGTAACAACTAAAAAATAAAAAAAATATTTAAATCTAGGGAATTAATTAATAAATAATATTAACTATAAAATAGTAGAGATAGAGGGGGGAGGTGGGAGGGAAATTAAATGCATTGATTAATTGATTAACATATAACATAAATAATAGTTAATATTAACTTTGAGTAATAGAGTTAGAGAGGAGAGGGAGAGTTGGGAGGGAAATTAAATGCATTTTAGGAAGGAAAAAGATATTTTGTGGGGATTGCTTTAGTTATATTATATAGATTTCTTCATCAATAAATAAGTATCCTTAATTGATTTGAATCTTTCACTAATTTAGTTTGGAAATAGGAGAACTAGGAATCCTCAAACAAATTCCTAAAAAAGGATTCTTATTGAGGTATTCACTATTGATATATTTACTGATTATTGGATCCATCGAAACTAACGAGGCTCGAACCCACAACTTTCTCTTTGATAGAGCAGTGCTCTAACCAATTGAACTACATACAATCCCGGATTATACATATACAATATTCATTTTTAATGATTTGACTCAAATCATTTTTAGTTTGAATTTTCTTATTGTAATAGAAATGCGGGTGATATATTGATCTCCACATGATGAATATGTACTTTAGTAAGAACGACACAAATTACTAGTCAAATTTTCTTTCTAATTTTCTATTATTTAAACTTAATAATTAATAATCTTACTATAGAATTGAGATCATTATTATGATCCAAATTTGCAATTTCAAATTTTTAATTGACTGTGATAAAGGACACTTTAGACATCCACTCATTAAGGCCACACCTTGTTTACTTGATGTGAAATGAAGGTTGCCCGAACCGAGATATAGTTTAAAATAAAATGACCTAAACTTGTTCGTAAGAATGAAAAATTGCCATTAACTATCCAGTTTTTGGCCAACTTTAAAAAGAACTATCCGGATTCCATTAAAATAAAAATAACTACCCACTTTTACAAAACCTTTAGATTTCACTACCCAATCCGGATTTCTAATGGAAGGAATACTATCTCAGGCATGTGGGGCCCACCTCTCATTCATTTCACCTATCCTAATCCGGCTTGTGGGCCCCTCAACTCTTTCATTTCCCTCTAAAATAACATCTACCCTATGCAATTACCAATCTATCCCCAGTTTAATTTTTTTACCTACCTCAATCACATCACCTTCTACCTTCTTCATTTTCATTCACTCACTCTTCTTCACTCTTCTGATCGAAATTCACTCACTCCACACGCTTTCCCTCTCTCTCCTCAGCTCAAACGTGCTCTCTCTCTTCTGTTCACTGTAATTTCGACTTCTTTTCTTCTTTTTACAGCAATTGGAGGTCACGCGTTGGAGATGTCAAAGATTGGAGCGCAGGGGAAAGTCGTCGCTTCAAATTCAGAGCTTTCCCATAGTGGTAACTTGTAAGTACTCCATTTTTTGCTTAATATGTACATTCATTTCGTTTTTTTTATCTTTGTAATGTTGGTAAATTTGTTCGCATTTTTTCTCTAACCCTAATTTTGAATTTTCACTCGATTGAAAGTTGTTTTGTGTTAAAGTGTAAATCTTTGTTAGTGGTGCTATTAATGGTGTTAATGGTGTTTTTCGAGTTGTGTTTTGGTTTTTTTTTCTTTACTTTTTAATTTCAGACATGATATGATGTGTTTAGGTTTCATTGTTGCCCTTGGATTGATATCAACTTCTGGGTTGGGAGACAATTTGAAATGGTTGAGGATTATGTTGTGTATGTTGGTGGTAAAGTAGATTTGAAGCTAGGTCTGAAGGTTAGTTCATTGACTGTTGAGACTTTAAGTAATGAGGTTGTTAAATCATGCCAGAGGAAGTTAGGATCAAACCCAACTGAATTTAATATGTGGATTGTTGCTTTGGGAAATAATCTAGGTAAAAGTAGAATTCTACTTGAAAAGGATGATGATGTCAACAAGCTGGTAGAAGGGAGAAATGACGAAAATAGGGTGAATTTGTATGTTGTGTTTGAGAAGAGGACCCCACTAGTTTCTAGCTTACTTGGTGAGGCAAAAGGGTAAGCATGAGTTCTGTTGACTTCAGTGGAAGTTACTTCTAAGTTCAAGCCCAAAGTGAAGTTGGAACCTTCCAGCCCAATTAGAAAAAGCCCAAGAATTAACCCTACAACAAAAATTCCCTCCACCAGATATTATCATTGATGTGGATGATTCGTGTCTTGTTTTCATCAAACCAGTCAAACACCTGCAATTACCACAACTACCATCAAAAAAATCATATCTCCATTAAATACCAAAAGAAAGAACCACCAATTTCAACAAGCCATTCTTTTCCACCTTAAACTAAATCTGATACCCATCCTGATTTATGAATCAGAAAACTTGGGAAGCAGGGGTTTGGTGCAGAACAGTCTTTGAAGAGAAGGGTAGAAGAAGAAGGGAAAGCCAAATCTAGTAAAGGGGTCCAAGAGAAAGGAAACTTTTTTGGGTGAGTAGATGAAGATTGCAGTGGATGATGAGGACTGAGTGATGAATTTGATTCCTTAACAGATTGGAGTTTGAGATCAGATGATGAGGACAGGGATATGTGGTTTGCAAAAACAAGATGGAATTGAAATCTTCTCGGT
>SNQN01000447.1:103834-148489 GCA_008642245.1 Bassia scoparia
TTTACCTTTTATCATCTTTTTATTTAGTTATAATTAATTAGTGGGGCCCACTTGGGGAAGTCCCATAAGGATACCATTCATAATGTAGTGAGTTGAGAAGCACAATTTGGAAATTTGAAAATGCATGGTGACACATTGAAGCGAGCTGGACTATCTTAGGGCATAACTTAGAAAAACCGAAACTATTTTTATTTGTGTTCACCCTAGACTAAAAAAGTATAGCACGAAGTTGAGTAGTATTATAGGGCTTTTCAAGCATATATAGAAATGAAATCGTATAAACATGCCAATGATATGTGCTGTACCACGGAAAGTGGAGCATTATAAGGTTACTAAACACAAATATTCAACAAGCATGAAATTTCCTGAAATGCGTTAAAGTTGAAAGCAAAAGCCAAATACTAGATTCAACCTACATCATATTTTTCGTTTCATTATGATAGTTATGGGAGTTAACTTATACACCCAACAAACATAGACTTAGACTTATACAATGACAAAATTTTTAACGGATTTATGAAAACAAATAGACCAATGATCGAGCTTTGGAAAGAAATTAAAATTACCTGTACGGTCATCTTGAAGGTACCCATGCAAAGTTCGCACGGCCGCTGTGGTAGGGATCAAACATATCAGGTCGGATCATTAACAGGTTCGATCAGCAGTTCACAGGTCGGCCAAAACCCAACCCGAACCTAACTTTTTATTTATCAGGTCAGAATTTGAAACCTTACCCTGACCTATAAAAAAACAGGGTGGGACCTGATTTGTGATCTGTTTAACATAGGTAAATATATGGAAAAAAATCCTCCGTAATATATCTGGAAGAACTGGAAACCAAAGTGTTCAAAAATACCAACATGATACTACTTAGTCTTCCAATTACAAAACCAAGTTAAAAAGGCACACCAACAAACTAATATTAATCTTACGAATCATTTTTTTCATTTATCATTAGAAGTGGCAGGCCATTTCATGTTGTATTTCAGGTTGGACTTTTCAACCCGAACCTAACCCATTTAACTGCAGGTTAGGTTCAGTCATCAAACCCATTTAAACATTAGGTCGAAAATCTCAAACCCAAAACCCCATTAATTTCAGTTAGTTCAAGGTCGTTGTTAGCATATCAGGTCAATTTGACGTCCACGTCTGTGGGAGATTCTAGTAAAATAATTAAAAATTAAAACGAATAGACAAACTTCTTTCTGCCTTGTATTACAAATTTTAGGTCCAAATGTCAAATTTTGATTAGAATCTTTTTTTTTCCAAATGAACTAAATCATTGCTTTCCAAAGAAGGAAAGTTATATAAGGTACATTACTCATGGAAAAAGCCATCTTAATTACTGGTTGCTGGGTAAGATCTCCTGTCGATGGGTGAAATTTCTAATGATTGCGATTTCTATCAATTAAACATTAATTCATACGAGTTGAATTAATACAATTAGATGATTAATATAACTTTAAATAACGTTTAAAGTTTATTATTATGAATATGTACTGTATTAGTTTCTTTGCTAAAGTTGTAAAGAAATAGAGTTACTAACATTTTTCCCCCTTTAATTTTGGTAGGGACCAAATTCTAATTAAATAAAGGATATAGAAGAATTTGATATACAGTAGAAGATGGTCTCATAATTAAAATCTAATTTGTTAACTTAAATCCTTCATTGGTTTTCCATGAATAATTAAAGGTTGTACTTTCGAAGGATTCTTTCCAAAATTAGTTTTGGAGTGTTTTTTAATGAGGTCTATCTTTAGGTATCAATAATGCTTTCAAATTATCTTACAATGTTTCTCAACTAATTATTCACTGTAAAAATAAAATACTAAGATGCACGAATAGTGTCATATAATTTGAGAAACTTACAATGATTGATTTGTCATATAAATTTTATGTTTTTTAAACTTGTTTCTAATGCTTATATATGAAAATATGCAAGTTTGCGTGCTAAAAAATGTAAGCGCATATCGCATGATTCAAGTTTTCAATTATTGTATATGCAAGAATAGCCACATTCTAAATACGTACACCAGAATACCTGATTTCTATTGTTCAGGTTACCGCGTGCACGCTACTTGATTACTTCTCTGGTCTTAATTTTACAATAAAGTATTTCTGATTTTTCGTATGGTCGGTTTGGACTGCAATCTTTACTGGAAAAAAAACGTGTTTTACGTTGTGAATTTCTTCTCATTTCTTCACATGAAGGTGAGTGGTGCAACATACATTTAATTCCCCCTAATTCCAACATTCCTTTCTAAAAAATAGCAAGAATTAACAAAACAAATAACTTATACTCCGTATAAGTGTTTCAATACATTATTAACTTAAGTTACGGTACGTAAATGTTAAGTTATTTTAGAGCCCAAAACCGTATCCAACAAACTATTCAATTTGTAAAGCTTCATAGGAAAGGTTGGCAGGACTAATTTCCGAAAGTCACTTATGAAAACAATTTGATATTAATGGTCAAACCAAAAACTACTTGAAAACATTACATAAAGAGGGATGTTTTAAGTCAAAATTTTGTATGCCAAATATCATATATATTCATGTAACTTGAACATACTGTAAGAAGAAACAGCAAGTGATCAAAAAATTTAACAGTCCACCAAAGCAATAATAGAGGCAGGACATCCATGATAAAAAAGCCAAAATGTTCTGTGCCGTACGAGAAACACATTGTAAATTTCGATTAAAAATTATTAGTAGTATTTTTAATAGTTTAATTTCCCTTTTTTTCACGTAAAAACAGCGACCAATTAGCAATAAACATAGTGATTATGACATAGTCTTCTTTTTCCCAAAAGGTGGCCAATTTGTACTACATATATATGACGTGAAAACTTACCCTGCCTAAACCTAACACACTTCTTTCTTGGGAATTGCCCATTACAACTTTGCTTCAAATAACTTGATTATTCACATAATACTTATATTCTTATAAATATTATTATTAATTATTATATAACACCTTATAAATTTGGTTAATGGCAATTTTGAAATTTTGGTTAATTTTATATTTGCACATGTGTGATACTATAAGTATGTTATTTTGATCATTAATTTTAACATTGTCAGCCGAATTATTTGCTTTTGTTTATAATCTTTATTTATGTGAGCTATTTTATTTATATTACAGATTACGTACACTTGAGTATATACTTCGTATGTACTTGAAAATGTTATACGGACTTATATCTATATACATACCAAAGATTGTATGTAAGTATTCTTAATACCATGTAGGCTAGGAGCTAGCCACAATGTCCTTATTGCATTGGCCTTTATTTCTTTCTTCTTTTTCCCCAAAATTGTCATGGATATTTTAAAAAGCGATGATGCTACACACAAGATATTTGTTAGTGAGAATTCCTTTTAATTGTTTGTGGAGGAGGTGTAGCTTGAAGAGGTTATTCAATTATATGCTTGCATTGTCCCTTTCCCTCAATGACAAAAATATTATAATGCTACGTTCATTTGAAAATTTGAAGTCATGTTTTAGAAATTATTGTAGGTTATTACTTGACCAACTTTGAGTTTCTTTGACAAGCTAATTAGAGGACTATATGCACTTAATGCTATAAATTGACTGTGTGCGGCTATTAACAAACATTGACATTAATCGATTGATCTCCTAGTTGATCAAGTTCTTGGTTTATAAAAAGAAGTCAAGAAGGAATAAAGTTTCTACAATTGAACATAGGTAGTTTTATCTAGGCATTGTAGCTTGATAGGGCTGGCCGACAAACCAACAAACACGGTGGATAGGGACTCCAAACCCAGAGCTAGCAAGAAAATTCATATTTATCATATTGTTTAAATATAGATAAATAAATAAAAAATTAGATGTTAAAATAGAGGTAAATAGAAAGGGTTTCATTTTAAAAAATTTCAAATTCATATCTCTTTTATGCATGCCTTATAATGAATACGAGGAATATGTTAACGTTTATCTAACACTTGAAATACAAGGACATAACCAAACGTAAAAAAATTAAAAGTTTGAGTTGCATGATAATATGAGATTATAATTTAGCGACAAATTTCAAACTCGCCAAGTTGTTTCAACCTACGAATGTATGGTTTTGTTCTTTTTCCAAACTTAATTATATACCTGAATTTTCAACTTGATTATATAACTGAATTTATTCATATTTATACACTATTATCTTGATTAAGCTAAAATATATTGTAAATAGGGTGTAAAGAAAATACTTTAAAGATATATCGAAAAAAAGAATATCCAAGTCCCAAATATATATATACTAGGAGAGAGCATATGTAAAAAAAATGCAAGCTAGGATGAAGAGAGAGGACTTTTGAAGCATGATGGAGGAGTTGGGGAGAAAAAAGAGAAGAGGAAGAAAACGAAGATCCACGTTTTGATAATGATGATGTTGCATGCCTGCCTATCTAAAAATTAAATAAAGCTCAGTCGGGAAGCATTGAGGAACCACACCAATTCTTTCCATTGGTGAAACATTTTGCCACGTTTTTCAGGGTCTTCTTCTGTTCTTTTTTCCCCTTCACTATCTTTCATTTCCATTTCTTTCTTCTTTTTTTTTTACACTTTCTCTAATATATAAATTCATAATAATAAATACAATTTAGACATTATTTCATGGAACAATATCTATATTTGACCTAAACTAGCTACTCACAACCTTTAATATTATTATTCTTTTTCCTAGCTACTTGTAATGTTACTTGATTGCGCTCCTTGTTCTTCTTTTGATTCTTGAAAGTGGGTTATTACTAGATGTAAGGACTAATTGATATTGTCAAAGATTACAGAGGAAAATAGTATTTTTTAGGATCGGTGATGAAAATCGCAATAAAATATTCATAGAATCGGAGGAGAGTATGATCTTTAGTTATTCTCTACTATTTTTAAAAATTAATAGATTATGTTGTATGTATAATTCACAATGTTTTTTTTTTAAAAAAATCCAATTGAATAGAAAGCCCTAGTAGTAGGTTCTTGGCTGAGGCTCTTCTAATTAGCCTCGATGGAATAAAAAATATCACAATGTTTAACTGTATTGAGCTAAGCTTAAAAAGTTGAACTATAGTTTGATCGAATAATTGAAGTTCAAAGAACAAAATCACAATCTTGTATAAATAGTTATACCCGATAGACATAATAATCTTAAAAAAATAAAATACCAATTGTGTAGAATACGTTACAAATAAATTTTGACTTCAGTAGTAGCTCCTTATGAATGTTATTGATCTGTATCAGATCTACTATTGATAATATGATATCCAAGAGTGGCACAATCCATAAAATATGTACAAAATGATGATATATAAAAATAATAATATTTATTACTCGTACAATTTTACTGTGAGAAACAGAAGGAAATCTTAGCTTATTTCTAAGATAATCCTATCATTGTAATTGATCTAGCTAATTGATTACAAATGCCAATAAAAACTTCTAAGGAAGTTTCAATCGTAGCGAATTCGACACGTTACAATTAAAATCCTCAATTATGATCAATTACAAAATTAGAAGGTCACAAATTCTACTTAAAAATTACTTCTACATGAACTACAATTAAACAAACACAATATATGAGATTATGCCATTAGGGGCTCCACCATCTCACGTACCAAAATCCATGCAAATAAAAGGTTGGTTATGTACTTTTGCACCCTCTACTACATTACTACTCATATTATGTTGTGACTTGTGACACGAAAAACAAAATTACATCTTGGTGCTAATGGTTGCAATAATAATTCAATCCAATGAAAACATGCATCCCTAGTATGAAATGCAAAAGTAGTAGGATCAACAACTTTAAAACTCACTAGCAAAAAAAGTCATATTATTATGTGCATGGACATGCAGGATAATGATCAGTACCTTGGGATCCGGAGGAACCATAGACAACTATAACATGAGAGTGGTCCATGTTTTCTCCATCATCTTCTTTCAATAGTCAACTTATTAATCAAATATTTCATGCGTATTAATAAACAATATGAGTATATATGGTGTGTTCTTTTCAACTTATTTGTATTTATCTGTATTATCTTATTTTATCTGAACTAGTTGATATTTATCTAAATTTAATAATACTTATTTGAACTTACTTTTTGAATGGGAAAAGTAACATACAAATATTTAGCTAACTTTATCTGAATGAATTTATCTTATTCAATAAGTATTGAAAATAAGTTGAAGAGAATGACCATATATGTTAACTACTTACGACAAAGTCTATGTTATTTTCAACTTATTTTCAATTACTTATTGAATAAAATTAAGTTCATATAAATTTAGATAAGTACCCAGTCAAAAAAATGTTTAGGTAAATACAAATAATTGAAATAATTACCTTAAAATAAGAGGAAAAAGGAATCAGAAAAGAGATTTTTATTATTAATTCATTTGATCGCAATCCTGCTAGGGTTACTTTCCAGGTATTATTCTATTCTATCATATTGCATGAATATCATAAGTATTTATTTTTGTCTGACTCTTTGAGTATAAATTCGTATTAGAGGTAACATATATTTTCTCGTTTTTTATATACCACATCATTGAAATTGGATATAAGTTTTATCAAGGAGATAAGAGGACAAGAAAAAAAAGGCAGCATGTGCTAAAAAGAGGGTATTTAGATATTTCGAGATATCCTAAAAAAAAAAGAAATCAATTGCAATATGTGTTACTATTAAAAATATTTTAGTCCAGCGAATGATAATTGAAAAGTAACATATCATAACTAAGCCTTGTTCTCGTTAAAAAAAACCGAACTTTATTGAACTGAATTATTTTTACTGAAACTTAAACTTATTTAGTCCTGAATGAACTTATTTTTTACTGGAAATCTTAACAAATTTATTAAGGATCGGATTTATTTTTACTGAACTGAACTTTTTACTACTAAATTGAACTTTTTTACTGAAACTATTGAAATAAGTTGACAAAGAACATGCCTAAGTGCAATTTCATATCGAGAGAGAAATCATATTTTAGTGAAGTTTTATCTTATCTAATTTTTTCCATAGTTTTATATGCATTAGATGTACAATAAAATTTATTGTACACCAAGCATATAGTGACTCTTTACATCTATCAATATTGTGACCCGTTATTCACTAAACCTCAATACAGTGATGAGAAATAATAAAATCACTAGCTATATGTCATCAAAAGAGTTACTATATTAACCAAAAGATTACTATATTGACAAAAGAGCCATTCTAACCCATAATAATAAATTTATCGTACACCCGATACACCCAAAATTTTACCCTTTTTTAATCATATTGTCAAAGATGATAAATTGGGCAACCTAAAAAAAAGATAAGGTTATGTTAAGTACTCTGTAAGATAAGTAATTGTGTAACTTTCTTAATAAATGATAAACGATGTAAGAAAAAGAATTATAAAATGTTCATTATCTACGTAGTTATGAATGGAGAAGAGAAGATAATAATGAAAAATAGATCAATCATTAGGCCACTGTTTTGTAGTAAAATTGTTTTTAGACTCTCTTCATCATTTTTTCTTGACCACTCAATGCAATGTTAATGACGACGTGGATGCCAACAATCATGATGATTGATATAGATTTTTTTGAGTGAAATTATACATATACTTATATTCACAATTGAAAACGAATTGAATAGATCTTTTTGCCACCAAAGAATCATATATATTCTACGTACTCAAAGTTTTATTTTTGATAATTAAAGTTTTATTTTCCAAAAAGCAATACAAAATAGGATTTCCTCCTAAAACCCCCACCTTCTAGGAGGGTGAGGGAAAAAGGGAATCCACAACCACAAAAGTAATCAGAGGTTTGGACAAGTCCCAAGCTCACAATACACAAAGAACATCAACCGCGACAATATACTCTAAAGCTAATAAGTGAAAGAACACAAGACATCGGCTTAGAATGCTGTTGAAACACATACAATTCCTAGAACACCAAATAGATAGATGGTTTCCGTGAAAGCTCAAATATACCTTCTGCTATGATCATCACTTTACGGTACTCAAAGTTTTATATGTGGCAAGTTACACCATTAGATGACGGTATAACACTTTATATATAAGATAATAAATGATTATTGAAGGATCATGATGAATGTTTATTACACTAATGGTATCATGAGGTACCTTAGTTAATTAACTAGATAATACCCGTGCGAGATGCACGATTTTTAAATGCACAAAATGATGAAAATACCGAGGTTAAAGAAGTTGTATATTATTCTAATTAAATAATTCGAAAGATATAAAAAAAATAATCGTAACTTACATTATGTTAAAAATTCCTAGCGAATAACCAATTGAATAATTAATATGAAAATAAAAACTTGCCGAATTCATGTTAACGATGTTTTGGAGGTGTAAAAAAATCTAAAAGTATAATTTTGATTGACATTAGTTTTTGAGGTTGGATCCTATGGAGTTGAAAAATATAGACTTTAATAAATTCACCCTTAAAAAAAAAATGCAAATACATTATGAACATAATTTTTAAAAACTAAAAATAAAAGTAAAATAAAATAAAATATATTTTAAAAAAAACTCTTATCTCAAAACTCTACAACTATAACATTTTTCAACTCTAGATGGCCCGACTCAATTTTTTTGTACTAAGGAAAAATGTTCCATACGATATACATTTTTTATCACTTTTTACATCTTATTTTATTAATTGCTTGCACAATTAGCTCGTGATAATTAATTTATATTTTAATTGCAGAAATGAATTCAATTCAGAAAGTAAGATGGAAACCCTTGTTGGGTAATGAAATACAATATTATGCAACTTAGTTCATATTTGTATTGTTGGTTTCTCAAAACTTGGCAGTTGACAGTTGGAAGTTGCATTGGCACCATCCCCAAACGAATTATTCGAACTTTGACTATATACTTTTATTTACAGTGTTATTTCACTTAACAAATTGAGTTTTTTAGGAAGTGATTCTTTCTTTGTAGTAGTTTTTTAGAATGTATTGATAAAAAAAAGTACATGACTTTATTTGAAGTAGATATAAAATATGGGACTTTGTTGAGGACAAAACTGAATTTAAGGTGATATTGAAAGCTCAATAAGAATTTGGTGAATAATTTTGAAGTGAAGAGTCTAGTTTTATAATATTCAATTGAATTTGTTCTAAAATCAGTATTGGGAAGATGAAAAAACTTAAATTATATTTATAACACATGTAATGGATAATAAATTTTAAGGTGGAAAAGTCTAGAATAATTTTCGGGAAGATAAAAGAAATTGGTAGGGATAAATGAAGCTTATTTATTGTTTATAATCTAATTTATTTAAATAAAGGTAAAAAATTTGTAGCTTGTATGGGCAAGAATCGGGAAAGCTTTTGGGAGGGAAAATAGTAAGGCTGAGTTTTACTTTAGTATATTACTCATACTATAAAAGATCAATTCTTAATATCTAAAATTTGCACTTAATGTTTAAAATATGTATGTTAATGAAGAAATAAAACTATTCAAGTTATAATAAATGTAAAATTAAAACATATTAATAGTAATAAATTAACATTCAAAAAAAATATTTAATAATTTAACCATTTTTAAATGAAGAAAAAAAGTAACAACAAAAATAAAAAAAATATTTAAATCTAGGGAATTAATTAATAAATAATATTAACTATAAATAGTAGAGATAGAGGGGGAAGGTGGAGGGAAATTAAATGCATTGATTAATTGATTAACATATTAACATAAATATAGTTAATATTAACTTTGAGTAATAGAGTTAGAGAGAAGGAGAGTTGGGAGAAATTAAATGCATTTTAGGAAGGAAAAAGTATTTTGTGGGATTGCTTTAGTATATTATATAGATTTCTTCATCAAATAAATAAGTATCCTTAATTGATTTGAATCTTCACTAATTTAGTTTGGAAATAGGAGAACTAGAATCCTCAAACAAATTCCTAAAAAGGATTCTTATTGAGGTATTCACATTGATATATTTACTGATTATTGATCCATCGAAACTAACGAGGCTCGAACCCACAACTTTCTCTTTGATAGAGCAGTGCTCTAACCAATTGAACTACATACAATCCCGGATATACATATACAAATATCATTTTTAATGATTTGACTCAAATCATTTTTAGTTTGAATTTTCTTATTGTAATAGAAATGCGGGTGATATATTGATCTCCACATGATGAATATGTACTTTAGTAAGAACGACACAAATTACCTAGTCAAATTTCTTTTCTAATTTCTATTATTTAACTTAATAATTAAAATTACTATTAGAATTAAGATCATTATTTATGATCCAAATTTTGCAATTTCAAATTTTTATTGACTGTGATAAACGGACACTTTAGACATCACTCATTAAGGCCACACCTTGTTTACTTGATGTGAAATGAAGGTTGCCCGAACCGAGATTATAGTTTAAAATAAAATGACTAAACTTGTTCGTAAGAATGAAAAATTGCCATTAACTATCCAGTTTTGGCCAACTTTAAAAAGAACTATCCGGATTCCATAAAATAAAAATAACTACCCACTTTTACAAAACCTTTAGATTTCACTACCAATCCGGATTTCTAATGGAAGGAATACTATCTCAGGCATGTGGGGCCCACCTCTCATTCATTTCACCTATCCTAATCCGGCTTGGGGCCCCTCAACTCTTTCATTTCCCTCTAATAACATCTACCCTATGCAATTACCAATCTATCCCAGTTTAATTTTTTTACCTACTCAATCACATCACTTCTACCTTCTTCATTTTCATTCACTCACTCTTCTTCACTTTCTGATCGAAATTCACTCACTCCACACGCTTTCCCTCTCTCTCCTCAGTCAAACGTGCTCTCTCTCTTCTGTTCACTGTAATTTCGACTTCTTTTCTTCTTTTACAGCAATTGGAGGTCACGCGTTGGAGTGATGTCAAAGATTGGAGCGCAGGAAAGTCGTCGCTTCAAATTCAGAGCTTTCCCATAGTGGTAATTGTAAATACTCCATTTTTTGCTTAATATGTACATTCATTTCGTTTTTTTTATCTTTGTAATGTTGGTAATTTGTTCGCATTTTTTCTCTAACCCTAATTTTGAATTTTCACTCGATTGAAAGTTGTTTTGTGTTAAGTGTAAATCTTTGTTAGTGGTGCTATTAATGGTGTTATGGTGTTTTTCGAGTTGTGTTTTGGTTTTTTTTTCTTTACTTTTTAATTTCAGACATGTATTGATGTGTTTAGGTTTCATTGTTGCTTGGATTGATATCAACTTCTGGGTTGGAGACATATGAAATGGTTGAGGATTATGTTGTGTATGTTGGTGGTAAAGTAGATTTGAAGCTAGGTCTGAAGGTTAGTTCATTGACTGTTGAGACTTTAAGTAATGAGGTTGTTAAATCATGCCAGAGGAAGTTAGGATCAAACCCAACTGAATTTAATATGTTGGATGTTGCTTTGGGAAATAATCTAGTAAAGTTAGAATTCTACTTGAAAAAGGATGATGATGTCAACAAGCTGGTAGAAGGAGAATGACGAAAATAGGGTGAATTTGTATGTTGTGTTTGAGAAGAGGACCCACTAGTTTCTAGCTACTTGGATGAGGTCAAAGGTAAGCATAGTCTTCTGTTGACTTCAGTGGAAGTTACTTCTAAGTTCCAGGGCCCAAAGTGAAGTTGGAACCTTCCAGCCCAATTAGAAAAAGCCAAGAATATAACCCTACCAACAAAAACTTCCCTCCACCAGATATTATCATTGATGTGGATGATCATGTTCTGTTTTCATCAAACCAGTCAAAACCTGCAATTACCACAACTACCATCAAAAAATCATATTCTCCATTAAATACCAAAAAAAAACCACCAATTTCAACAAGCCATTCTTTTCCACCTCAACTAAATCTGATACCCCATCCTGATTTATGAATCAGAAACTTGGAAGCAGGGGTTTGGTGCAGAACAGTCTTTGAAGAAGAAGGTAAGAAGAAGAAGGGAAAGCCAAATCTAGTAAAGGGGTCCAAAGAGAAAGGAAACTTTTTTGGTGATGTAGATAAGATTGCAAGTGATGATGAGACTGAGTTGATGAATTTGATTCCTTAACAGATTGGAGTTTGAATCAGAGATGAGGACAGGGATATTGGTTTGCAAAAACAAGATGATTGAAGTTGACTTTTCCTGAGAAGGTTGCACTTAGTGGAAATCCCAGTAGTTTTGCAGTCAGAACTTCGATTTGAATGTCAATGAGGTGTACTATGATTCTGAGGAACTTAGAAGTCAGTGGGGTCAGATGAAGAATTGGATCAGACTCCTTATTATTCAATGAGGAGACAGATTGAAAAGCCCAATTTAGTTTAGTGTTGGACAAAAGTTCAAAAATGCAGCCACACAAGAAAATCAACGATTATCGACCGTCTGAAACAAACCAAAACGGTCGGTAAAAACGCGGAAAACGGTCGGAATAGTTTTCCAACCGTTATAGGGTCGGTAAGGCCGTCGGTAATCCTATGGTCGGTAATTTAGGGTTTACCGACTGCTACAACGGTTGTAATTTTTTACGACCGTCACATATTGGAAAGTCAAAGTCAAATAAGGTTATGACTTATCCGACTGTTTGGCGGTCGGTAAAAGTCAACACCTTAGTGTGTTGAACTTTTACCGACCGTCAAGCGGTCGGTAACCATGAACAGTATTTGTTTTCCTTTTTCTTTTTTTTGATGAGTTTTTTTCTTTTGCTATGTCTTTGTTCGAGTGGATTTATATGGGCTAAAACATCATGCAAACTAATGTTTGATAAAACATTGAAACATTAAATTAAAAATTATAGAATCACATGAATGAAAATGTATAGAGTTATATTATTGAATTAAACATAAAATTAATTTACAAATTACAAAAAATTTGCCGAAATAAAAAAAACAAATGAGCATTAAGCCCTATAACAAAACTACAAAATAAAGGATTTGAATCTTCCTGCTCCAATTATCGTTCTCCTTCAACAGTGCTGAAAACAAAACAACAAACAAAAAAATCAGATCCAATAATAAATTGGAATAAACACTCGAACAAAGACCATGACAAACAAAAAAAAATCAAATCAATAATAAATCAGGGAACAGATCAACAAACAAAATCAACATCAATAATAACAACCAACAATGAAATTAAATCTGAAAATTTTAGGAAAAAAAACAAAGAAATCTGGAAAATATATAAATAAAATACCAGATCTAAACAAAAATGAAGGGGGGGTTGTTAAATAAAAAAACAATTCTAAAATTGAAAACAAAGAAATCTAAAAATTCGAAAAAAACAACAAAGAAATCTGGAAATTCGAAAAAAAAGAGAGGAAATTTGTCAAAAAAACGAGATCTGAAAATTGTAACAAGATTGTAAAACGAAAAACGAATTTCAAAATTGTAAAACGAATTTCAAACTACCCAAAGAATAAAAATCAAAATTAAAATCAATAATCCTTGAAAATCAAACCCTAAAAATAAAAAACAAGGCCCGAAACTGAAAATTCGAAAAAAATAATCCCTAAAAATCAAACCCTAAAAATTCAGAATCAATAACCACAAAAAAATAAAATTATAAAGAAAACCCTAAAAATAAATTTAAAGGAAGAACAAACCCATGAATAACAAACCCATAGTTGGGTTGCGGAGATGAAGCAGCGGCAGCGGTTGGGCTGCGTAGAGGCAGCGGCGACGGTTGGGCTGCGCGGCTGCGGAAAGGAGAGGCAGCAGCAGTGGCGGTTGGCTTGGGCTGCGGAGAGAAGAGGCCGCAGCGGTGGTTCGCGTCGGTTGGGCTGGGCTGCGCGGCTGCAGATCTGAGAGGAGAGAGGGAATTGAGTGAGGAGAGGCGAGACAGAGAGAGAATGACGAGAGAGAGAGAATGAAGAGAGACGTGAGTGAGGAGAGAGAAAGAGTGAGGAGAGTAAGGAATAAGGAGAAAAAGAGGGGAGGGGGTATTAACAAGGCCCAACTTAGGTTGACCGATCATGTGGTCGCTTTGTTTTTTTTTTTAAATATATTTACCGACCGTCTACGGTTGGTAATGCCACGTAGACGGTCGGTAAATTGCGTCCTATAAAAAACGGTTGGTAATATGTCTTTTTTCGATCGTTTTGGTGACGGTCGGTAAATTCTGTCGTTAATAACGCGGATTCTTGTTGTGAGCACTACTAAAAAGGGCTATTCAGTACCATGCTGTAGACAACCACTATGACTACTATTACTTGCACAATGGAAACAAGAGGTTGCATGCATACTGCAGGAACAAGTGTGATTGTGAGTGGGATGCTAGGCATAACTGCATTATCCATTGCAAGTGTGAAGGAAAGTTCAGGTGCAACTTCAAGATTTTTGCAAGGAAGGTTAGAGGTGATAGCATGMTGCAGATTAGGAACATGGASTTGGAACATTCATGTGGATATCAKGACATCAACCCTAAGGTAAACTCTCAGTATCTTACTGACAAGTATCTTGAGTTRTGGAGAGCTGAGCCTAGTTTAGGGTTGAAAGTTTTTAAAAAGATTGTGCAAAAGGATCTAGGGGTGGAGATTAAGTATTACAAGGCATGGTATRCTAGGGCTAGAGCAAAACTCATTCTTTATGGAGACTGTGCTRAGGAGTATGCAAGAGTGCATGACTATGGTCATRCTTTGWTGAAATACAATCCARGAAGCTCTGTTTACATAACTTCAKATGGTGGTGAATCTGAAACACCTGTGTTTCAGAGGATGTACATGTTTCTTGCTGCCTGCAAAGAGGGTTTCAGAGGAGGACGCAGGCCAGTTGATGGATGCCATTTAAAGGGTGCCTATCCTGGGATGATTCTGGTTGCTGTAATTAAGCAAGGATGGTAACAACACCATCTACCCTGTTGCTTGGGCAGTTGTTGAGGTTGAAAATAAGGATAGCTGGACTTGGTTTTTGTCATTGTTGGTTGCTGACATTCAGTTCCCTCAAGGTGAAGGGATGACCATCATGAGTGACAGACAGAAAGTAAGGCTAAGTCTCTTTTGTCCATATTCCTTCCATTGTGTACATGTTGTTCAATACCATACTAATGTCTTTATGATTGTATGCAGGGTCTGTTAGATGCAATTAAAACATGTACCCCCAAGGATGAAGTCAGGTACCGTGTTAGGCACATTTGGGCAAATTTCAAGCTGTAGTTTGGTGGAAACACATTCAAGGATAAATTTTGGCATGCTGCAAGGACTTGTTCTAGGGTAAATTCTCTTAACACATTAACTGAAGGTAATTATGTTCAAACAGTTAGCTAATTTAGGTTGTCCTATATTTGTCAGAACACTTTTCTTGGTTGTCTGGAAGCTATCAAACTGATTTCAGAGGWTGCATTTAACTACTTAGATGCAATAATTCCACCYAAGCATTGGGCTAGGCATGCCTTCCAGACACATTCTAAATCAAACATGTTACTTAACAACATTTGTGAGACTTTCAATGGTGTCATGAAAGAAGCTAGGGATAAGCCTATCATTACTTGTATGGAATGGATTAGGAWGTATGTGATGAGAAGAACCTTTGAGAAATACACAACTGTTCATAAATTGAACCATAGATTGATGCCTTATGTTGGTCAAATATTCAAATGGGTTGCAAATTAAAGGAGTCCCAAGACTGTTATATATGTGACTCAATGCAGCCCATATGATTGGGAAGCTGCTCATAAAGATGATACTCTTGTTGTTAACTTGAGAGACTGGACCTGCACTTGTGGAAAATGGGTTCTAAATGGAATCCCWTGTCCACATGMCTTTGCTTGTATCATTAAGAGGAGAGAAAGTYCAAATGATTATGTGCACCATTTCTACACAAAGCACACATACTTAGAAGTRTACAAGCATTCTGTCAAGCCCATGCCTGGGATGTTACATTGGGAAGACTYTGGGGTCCCTCACCCATTACCTCCTGCAATYAGAAAGATGCCTGGAAGGCCATCCAAAAAGAAGAGAAAAAAAGAGAGGTAGGTGAAGGTGACCAAGGAGGTGATGCTGGAGCTGCAGACAAAAGAAACAGGTGTTCTAAATGTAGGAAACCAGGCCACAACAAGAATAAAAGCAAGAATGAACCCTACCAAGAACCTCAAAACAAAGGTGGAAGACCACTTGTTGAGACTACTTAGACTAAGAATCAACAGAAGAAGAAACATATTAGGAATGTTGCTGCACAAGTAATTTACTTGGCTAAATTTAGTGATTTGATTAACCTAAGCCATGTTTAATGTACTAAAACTGATTTAAGCGGACTGCTATATATGGAGCATTTAGGAGCATCATCAAGTAGCCAGATCAATGCAGCATGCAGATGCACCAATCCCTACTCAACCTACACAATCAAGCCATCAAAGCAGGCTAAAGAGAAGGGAAAGTCAAACAGCAAGTCAGCCAACACTTCCAAGTCTAAGTCCAACACAAAGTCAACCTCAGCTATTCCATCATCTTCTCAAGTTGGAAGTTCTACACAGAATGCAGTGAGGCCAAAGATGCAGACAAAGCCTAGGAAGAAGAAGCTCATTGATCTCTCTGACAACTAGCTAGAATCAGTCATCCAACTTAACTACTTATATGTATTCAGACAATAGGTATTCTGTGTAATGTTATTAGTACTCAGACTTATTGTTAGCCATGAAGACATTATGTAATGATATTCTAACAAGACATTATGTGGCATGAGCACATGTGTTACTGTAGTCCATGACAGTGTTGATGGACTTATTTGGTAAAATGAAATAGGTTACTTAATGCACCACATTTATGGTAACATTGGTGCAAATTATGGAAACCTTTGATTGAAATCATAAACTTCATTCATAGATGAGATGTAGGTGTACAATACATGATTGTGAAAATTGCATTGCAACATCATAATACAATCATAACTAGGGTAAAATGAGACTAAAACTAGACAAGCTAACAACCCAAACCACTCACTTCAACATTGCAAGAACAATACAGACAATGCAACAACAACAGCAATAAAACAAGTCATTCTACAACCACCAATTTCTGAAATGTCCATCTTCTCAATTTCTTGGCAAGTTTCTGATTCTGCTTTTCACATCTAACTCTCTCATCTCCAACGAAAAAATTTTCAACTTCAAATCTTCAATCCAATCTGCATGAATTCTTTCTCCAATATAAGTTGATTAATGACTAGCTTCTGCCATCCAACTTCGATCTCCATGTCCAAAGCTTCACAGCCTTGCTTTAAACCATTAGCAGAACCACGATTGTAAAATTTGCAGCTAGAGATATCGTTCTTCCAGGATATCTTGAAGTCCATGAAGTTTTCCAAGCCACTGAACACCGCATTTGCAGAAATTTGGAACTTGCATTGCTGAATGATACGAAGAATTCGACATCCTACAGACAACAACACAATAACAAATTGAAAGAAAAAAACTACAGAAAATTTTCCCAAAAAACCCTAATTTCGATTACCATGAACCCTAGAATTCAAAAGACATAACCAACAAAAAATGGAAGAGAAAATTTACCTTATTGCGAGATTAAAAATTAGAAACTGAATGCATGACGAAAGAATTTTGCAAAAAAAATCAGAGAAATAAAGGAAAGGAATTGAGGATTTAAATAGGGATAACAGAGGATGGAAATCGTGGTTTTAAAGGGGTGAAATGATGAGAGGTGGCACACATGCTGAGATGGTATTCCTTCCATCAGAAAATCGGATTGGGTAGTGAAATCTAAAGTTTTGGCAAAAGCGGGTAGTTGTTTTTATTTTAATGGAATTCGGGTAGTTTTTTAAAGTTGGCCAAAAACCAGGGTAGTTAATGACAATTTTTCCTTGTAAGAAACTTAAATGAATGAAARTAAAGTTGACTTAACTAGATCGAACTGAACTTAAATAATTGAGTTTAATTTAATTGAAGTTATAATATTTCCTTTAATAGATTAATTGAGGTCATAGAAATAAAAGTCATCCATATTTTTGGTTCTCTTGAATCCACATCAAAAGTACGAAAGAATATATATTACACTATACATGTACTTTGTATTTATTTCATTTTCTTTTAAATGTTACACTTTTCATTTTAGAAAATTTTACCACACTGTCATCTTGAGCAACTATTTCTCTTCATTTTTCTCCAATTACAAGGGTCTCYTTTATTTCTCTCTCTCTATCTGACACGGTACGTGTCACCTCCCTAAAATGCGTAGGAGTTGAAGAAAAAGAAATTTTAACATTTAATGTGAATGAAACAGAAAAGATATATTTTTTCCTTTTTTTTCCATCTTCTTATGCACCCCATTATCAAGTATCTTCACTTTGCATGAAGATTTAGGTAAGATCCAATCCATAAGATATTAAGATATTACAAAATTGAAAATTAATACTCCAAGTTAAAGGAAGCGAATGYGGAAGATTGTTGATGATACCAGAATTTAGTTCTTATCTTGGCTTTCCCGTAAGAAAATGATTTAGTCACACTTGTACAAYACCATGCATCAATTTAGATCGAGTAACGTATTTCAGCTTACATGCATGTACAAACTTAGTTCATTCATGGAGAGAATTATAGCAAGCAAGTAACAATTGTTAATTATGTGAATTTTTTCATTAAATTTTGGTATATCATTTGTAATATATAATAATGATACTTCACCTAATATTGCTAAGTATAAGGTACCATAGGTAAYTATATGAACATTGGACAATTTGACAATATTACAAGCATCGGGTCTGTTTTGTTCAACTTATTTTTACTTATTTTCATGAAAAAAAGTTTACATAAGAAAAAATAAGTTCAGTTTGAAAAAATAAATTGAAAAGAACACATTTATTATTTTCTCTTACAAAACAATTTCAGGAAAAATAAGATAAGTTCAATTTAGTTCAGAAAAAAATTCAGATAAGTTGAGATCACAAAAAATAAGTTCAAATAAGTAAAAGTAATGTGAATAGAACAGACCCATCATACTCATTTTTTGTTCCTTGAATATCAATATATCATGTCATAAGAAATTAAAGATTGACACTATTTCCAATTGTGATTTTTTATGAAAAAATTCCAGTCTTTATACAATTCTAATCTTTTTACGAAGTATAAGATAAAAAACATACTCAAGTGAAAACTTGTTAGATTCGTCTCAATGAATATTATATCAATATATAATCTTCGTATTATTGATCTTCATATTATTGTACTAATATATGTTTAAAGATATATAACATACAAAATATGTATTGACGAATAATCGTGTAAAGTGAAGCGACATGAACTTCAAGACAGACATAAAGTATATAAGAATCACATATCCTTGGTCTTCAAAGCCCTAAAATTTAAATTTACCTTCAAATATTCATCGCTATACAAATTAAATACTTAAAGAAAGTAATAGGAGTATTAATTACTTAAAGAAAAAGCATGGTCCTTACATACCATTAGCATGGGCTCAACTTTTAATCACAAAGTACGGGGTATACATATATATATTAGTAACGTATTTGTATCTTTATTATGTTGCAATCTAGGGTCCTAATTGTCAATGTTCTTTAGCAAAGAATATGAAATTATGAATGAATCAACGACCTTTTTTGTTTCTTTTCTTTGAATGGCCAATCAACGACCTAATTTCATTGTTAGTAATTGCTAATCTAGTGGTGAGTGTGGTGTCCAAGTCCTTCAGTAACCAAATTAGCTTACTAAATTTTCATTTAACATAATCTTTTGGTGATTATTAGGGAGGGACCACGTACTTTTCTCTCATTTGGTCGTATTTTTTTTAGCGTTTAGGGAGCCACAAAGAATGGAAATGAGAATCGATTTTAGGATCTCCTGAAAGCGAGAGAGAATCTCTTACCACGCACTTGAGCTATCTCTTACACTCTTATTTGGTCGGATTTTAGTTGTAGCTCGTCGCACATATTTAAGTGAGACGTCCGATGATAAAGTTCCATCAGAAAACTAATTGATACGTAATTAATTATATTAGAGTAGCCTCAAAGTGGGTTTCTTCTTTTATCAACACATTTACAATTAACATCTTTTATATGTATGCAATAGTATATAGCATCAAAATTCAAAATAAAACTAAAAAAATAGAACATGGTACATTCAAACTTTTTTCATTCAAACTAAATCAAAGAACTTGAAATTTTATTTAAAACAAACATTTGACCCAATTTTCAAAGGAGTATTTCATCTAATGTTATATTGTTCTTAAATCAAACCTTAGTTTTTTTCATGTACACACCACAATTTCTCTTCTTTTGACATAATTAATGGGAGAAATTTTATTATTTCTTCTTCTATACTATACATATGTCACTTCCTACTGTTTTTGTACGAACTTTAAAACTAACTTTGAGCTGTATTTTCTCTATTTTTAGTTTTCATAATAAACAGAAACACTTTAATAAATGTAATGTTGAAGACCAACTCATCAATTGAGTAGTCTATAACTTTGAGATATTATTATGTCATTTTTGATGACAATTTTTACATTATATAGCAAATACGATAATAGTCCAAGGCTAGGATTTTATATCCTTAAGTGTGCTTAAAAGGTTCGTTATTAATCGAATATCGAAAGGTCAATCTTTTTATCACTAGACCAATGCCATAAAATTATCATATATTCCGTAGTTATAATAGGGGTTAAATGACAATGTATAAGCATTATACTACACATTCACTTTAAAACTAGTTTTGTAGAAATTATGAAAATACGTGCAAATCAATAATGCCTCTATATAAATATCTAATTATTCTTTTTATTTCATATAAGATGATACCTTTTTAAAAACTAGTCGTATGAAAGTATGTTACATTTTCAGTCTAGTATCTCCCATCAACGCTGCCAATGTCCCGTCCCACATCTTTTACTAAATTTCCAAGCGTTTTCCATTTTATCATTACCTTTATATTAATTTTAATTCACACTCAACAATTCGAAACACCTAGCAATCCTAAATATACATAATACTTTCCCCGTTTGTTTTTAAATAATGAAATTACACACAAAAGAATTTTTTTTACATCTCAATTAAAAAAAAGTTCTGTAAAAGAATCAGAGGAAGCATAAATTACTATACAACATAACAACAATAGTTTTAAAACGAGTATAATTATATCATATTATAAAAAGAAAATAATTTTCGGGCGTACACTCTCTCTATATTACACATCTACATATCTACATAGTAACCAAAAAACAATAAAAGGTTTTTTTTTTTTAACAATAAGTAGAGATATAAATATTGGTGGTCCATCGAAGTAAACTGCTCGATTTGCCTTATATCAAGCAACTCTCTCCTCTCCTTCATTATCTGTTAATTCTTCTTTCTTTCTCTCTCTAAAAAAAACATTCATGGCAAAAGAATCTATGATCCAACTACTCCAGCTCTAAACCCAAGTGAGCTTCTTTTCCCTTCTTATATCCTTTTTTTTAATTTTATTTTTTTCCCTTCACTTCACTCTCCAACCAATTCTCATCCTTCGTGGTTTTTTCCCCACAATTCTTCCTTCTTTTTTTTCCTTTCCTCTCCATAAACTTATCTAGGAAAAAACAAAATCTTATCTTAATCAATCCCATTTTTTTATCTATTTATTTTAATTTTTTATCCTTTATTCGAAAATGATCTTCTTAACTTTACTAAATTTCCACCACCCCACCACATATTCGATTGAATTAACCAAACCCAGTTTGAAAATCAATCTTTATTCCAAATATGGTGATGTTTTACAAACATCACTAATAATTAATATCTATTCTTTTTTCTTTTTTCTTTGCTTTTACTTAAGTAGCAACAACAACAACAACTAGTCAAAATATTTGTAATAAGTCTTTAAATTTCCTTCCTTTTCTCAGGTTTTTCTCCCTCTTTCCCTCTCATTCTCTTATACTTAATTTGGGAAAGCCTCTYAAAGGTTGTTTATGGTTTGCCTATTTGTCTGAACCCTTTTGTTTWTCTTAGCCATTTTTCTTGTACTGTGCTACMTCTTCACTTAAAGTAGTGAGCAATTTCTGGTTTTTATAAGTATTTTAATTTCTTCATAAAAAATTAAAACTAAAAGAAAATGTTTTTTTGAGTGTTGTTGTTCTTTAATTTGTTGTCGTTAACACAAGGTTAAAGGAGGTATATGTGTCTCTCTCTAAAGAGTGTGTTTTTAGCTGAGTTCCACCGTGACTGTCAGTTTCTTCCCTTTTCTTCTTATCCCTTTCTCTCTCCTCCTCATCTTCTATCTCTTAACATTTTTTTCAAAAAAAAAAAAAAAATGAAAACTTTTATCTGGGTTTTCAATTTTCTCATCTGGGTTTCCATTATCTCTTGCTGATCATATGAATTGAATTGTGTGAAATTGATATTACTGTTTTAACTGATGTACATGAAAACCCTTTTTTTGGTATTAAATTTGTTGCAGTTTATTGGAAGAAAATCAAGAAATGATTGGTGGTGTGTTATTATATATGAAGGTGATATTGTAGTAGTACCACAACAACTACTATTGCTATTGATGATGGAGAGTGCCATTTGAAGTGTAGCAGAAGCAAAGGTCATTGTTATAATAATAACAATATTATTAATAATTATTATTATTATCAATAAATAAAAGTGTTACTGTGTATTATTAGTACTATTAGTATAATATCTCAAAAGAGGTATTAGGGAAGATCACTTAATTAATAAAAGGTTTATTATATAGTTAGCCATGAACAACAACAACAGTAACAAATCAAGTCATCAGTTAAGCTCCATTAGTAGCGCGAGTGATCTCATCGATGCCAAGCTMGAAGAACACCAGCTATGTGGATCCAAACACTGCCCTGGATGTGGCCACAAGCTCGAGGGATCGAAACCGGTATGTACAAGCTAGCTAGTGCTAATTTGTTTTAATAATTAGCTATGATAATATATTGAGAATTTCCAAATTAGGGAAATTTTAGTATAATTTGTTAATGTGATTTGTTTCGTTAATTTTTGGGACAGGATTGGGTAGGTCTACCAGCTGGTGTCAAATTTGACCCAACAGACCAAGAGTTGATTGAACATCTTGAAGCTAAAGTTGAAGGAAAATCCTTCAAATCTCATCCTTTAATTGATGAATTTATTCCTACTATCGAAGGCGAAGATGGAATTTGTTACACTCATCCTGAAAAACTCCCAGGTATAATGATCCTATGATTTTTTTATTTTTAACAAATGAATCCTTTATTTAAATCAATTTGGGAATTAATTAAAATAAAAAGGAACAATATCATATGATGAACTCCATTTTAATTTCAATTTTTTTTAAACTAACGCAAAACAATATATTTATGTTAGAAAAATATAAAAGAGTATACGTCCTCGAGCTAGAATTAAACTCCTTTCTTAATAAATTTCTTTCTAAGCAAAACACTTTACTTTAGTTCTTAGCTTGCTTAAACCAAATATCTACAGAAGTAAGGTTGTTTATTACATAGTTCCAAGTCTACACCTCCAAAGTTAATTTTGGTCATTTTGCTCCAATTTTCTTTCCACCCATGTTTGTTATATGTCAAATAACAAATTTAGCATATTTTCATTGTCTAAGGTGGTTGCAACAAGCAACGAACTTTGACATATTCCTTTGATGAATTTATTTAATTTTTTCAACGTAGAATATACAAGCGATGGATGAGAGAAACTTTCCATAGGCCATGCCAAGAGCCTACCACCACCGACAAGAAAAGAAGGAAAATCAGACGAAGCGATCTCCAAGGGGCGAAACCCGTTGGCATATAAACGGCAAACCCGCAAGTATGGTGAACGGCAAACAAAAGGATGCAAGAAGACTAGTCTGTACAACTACTCGGTCAAAAACCGAAAACCCGAGAAGACTAATTGGGTATGACCATATACTTGGGACACCATGAGAGGAAAAAGAGGGAGCTGTCGTGAAGATATCTACAAACACAGCCGGAGTGCAATTGACCGCGAACGAACCGCAAAACGGCGTGCCCATTGACCTAGTGGAGGGAGAAGTGGAGTTGGGAGCGGATAGACTTCGTCCTCAAAGAGTACACTCATCATAATAGGGGATGTATCAAATGTCGATTCGGCCGGAGTTGTTGGTGTGGGTGGTGGGCGGTACATACTTCGAGTTTTTAATACAGCTGGATATGCAGCATTAGAGCGACTGCGAGCATTTCAGCTTGTCCCATACTAGTAGACAAGCCTTGATGAGGTACATTTTCTCATCCTGTTAATCTCATTGTCCTAGACTCCAAAAGGGGAAACTGACTATGATAATCATTAGTCTAAAAACTTGATCAAAAAAATAGTTTATTAATAAAACTGTAAAATATTCATTGTAAACAATGTTTTTTCTCAGATTTCTTTAACACTAGTAACGTTAAATAGAACTAAATGGTATGTACTATATACTCAAATACACTAACTGTCATGTTCAAGTGTTCAAATGTATCTAGCAGCTAGGAAAAAATTTATTAATAAGAATAAGTCAGAAGTATTTTTATTAATGAAATACAATAAATTAAATAATGTGACGCCAAACAACACTACAAAATAAATTAAGAAGCTTAGAATTGTAACAATCATATAAGAAAAAGGTAAGGATAAAATTGCCAAAAAAAGGTAATTAATAATTAATGAAAGGATACAAATCGTGGCAACCGTTAAAAGATTACAACAAATAGCACACAATAAGCAAAAGTATAGTTAGTAATCTAGTCTTACTAATTATTTATGCCGTTGTTGTTACATTGACTCGGGCGGGACTCGAGATGCTTCACGTGGGGATTGCCGCATGTCGGTGATGGACGAGCACGAGCCTAAAGGCACAACACATCATCATCATCATCCTCATCACATCAATCATCCTCACCATCATGTTATGAGCGCTCCTCAAGACATCATACTCATACAAACAACAAAACAACACAACAGAACAGCAAATGATATCACATATCATCATAGACTCAATCAATTGCCACAACGGCGGCCTCACATTAGTAGACGTCGCATCCATTTCCAAACATCGCCCGCGACGTCTACACCATGCTCCATTATTTCTGATGAGACTCCTCCAACATGTATCAGAATGATGCTTCAAAGGGAGACTTTCATCATCACGTGATACCCTGATATAGGACTAATGAGCAATTAAAGATATATATTACTATTTGTGAATTACAAAGATTGATGTCTTGTAAATGTGCAGACCTTAGATTTTTAGGATGAATTTGTGTGTACATGTACGTGTCAATATATGCAAAAGTGGGAGTTTACATTGTAGAAGAGATATATATCTTCAGTTACAAGAGTTCATTCATATGAATAGGGACATACATTGTCAATATATTTGGCAAACAAACAACTTCATAATTTTAGGAGGAAAATATTATGTGTCAAGTTTTTTTTCATTTTTGTTAAAAAAAAGTGCCTTTGCCTGTTTCAAAGTAAAAATTTGGTTGTATTTAAAGTATTACATAAGAAGCAAACAATGAGTATAAATTTAATATTTCGAATTAATTAAACTGAGAATAACTTGGATAAAGCTTGCTATATCAGGTTTAATTTATTTGAAACTAATGGGTTTAAGGATTTTGGTAATTCAATGTCTAAATGAGTCAAGAGTTTGAATAAAAATATATTATTAGTTTGGGCAACAACTAGATCGAATGGAATATATAGATGATTTTCGCATTCACATACGGCCATACATGAGAAATACATCTAACTACATGTAATTAGCAGAATGAGAAGTGGGCCTGTCTTGTGTATATCGCACAATCACTTTTAAAGTATTTACAACTGACATCGATACTTGGATTAAATACAGAATATCCTAGTATAAAAATGGCTGGACTAACTTTCCTTCCCAAAGTGTTTGTTGAGTCCTAACATTATGAAAAAAGAAAGGCATAGTGTAATTTGCGATATATCTAGTTTTATTTATATACTTTTTCGCTTACAAATGTTATTCTTTCCAACTATATTTGCCTTCAATTTTTTCTAAGTTAGTTGCAATAAATAATTATTTTGAACTTAAAATAGTATGAGAAATTATTTAACTCATAGGTGATCGAGTAGAAACACATTCAATAAAAATTACAGAGTATGAGAACGATCTAACAATGATTCCACAAATTCATAGATCGTATTTATGGATCTTTTCATCTATAATCAATGAAACAGTAGGAAGGAGGGGAAAAAAAACAGAAACATGTAGATATATTTGCATGAAAAAACAAGGGCTCTATATATGAGGAAGTCTTATCAAAGAAGAGATATTATTGATTAAAATAAATTAACAAGGAGCTTAGTAATCAACAATTATGCTAAAATAAACATAATGATCGAGTGTAATTACTTGTTGTTAGTTCAAAGCTAGTTCACATATGAGCTGAATAACAACTTAGATACATACAGTAGTACACATGTAGGGACAAAAGATACATCTAATTTTGATGATAGATGCATGCTTTTCATTCACCTTTTATTATTAATATACACATTATTTTTATAATTATGTTTTGAACAACAGCAGCAACAGCAGCACAACAACAGCAGACACACAGCAAACGCATCATAAACTAGGAGAAGGTCTGCAGCTGGTTTGGAGGAAATCATCATGGTGGCACTTCTTCTACTCTTCCTGGTGGTGCCACAAGGAAGTGAGTACTATTACTTTTGACCCTGATTTAATGCACACTTTTTTTTATTATTATATAAACATTTTACAAATATATGTGGGAAAAAAAGGGAAATGATGAGAATAAATAAAGTAAATAAGCAGGATTAAAAGTTGCAAAAGATGAAAAAAAAATCCTACGTCTTTACTATACTAGTATTTTAAGAATAAAGAGCTACAATGGAAACCTTTTCCTTTCTCTTACTTCTTTTTCTCTTTTGTTTGCTATACTTACATTATTGTGTGACAATGGAATTTATTTATCATGCTACTTGAAGAAACAAGCATTGCTAGCTAATTACAGATTACATGTTTCATAATTATTCGGTCAAGTAGTGCGACTAAAAAAAATGTGTTACACTGTTGATATTCGTCTGGTGTAATAATTTATTAAAAATGGTGTGCTATCTAATTTATGTAAAATTAACATGATACTGAGGTGCGAAACAAAAGTTTCTTCAATGCATATAGTTTCGTTTAAGTCTGTTGGGAATTTTTTAGTCACAGATACTCGTCATCATTGACAAAGTTGCTAGATCATTCAAAATGATAATTGGCACTTTGAATCAAAATAAAATACAGATGACATTATCATGACGAGAAGGTAAATGTAGGGGAAAATGAAATGCGAGCGAACACACATTCTTACTATATTTACAGGAGACATGAATAGAAGTAGAGAAATGAAATTTCACGCATGTCAAGGAAGAAATTAATAATGTAAACGAGCAAATTAATCATAATAATTTTAACACAATTAATTTATAATATCATCTTCATTGTGTCAAAATTATATTGATTTAATTTAATTTGTTATTTACATGTAAATCTCTTCTTCAAAATTCGTGAAATTTTGTTGCTGAATTAAGTTGATACGGAGGAAATATTAATCGCTAGTTAAGCTAGGTAGGAGGTAAGAGGACGTTAGCTAGAGTTAGGACGTACAAAAAGAAGGAAAGGAACGTAGAAGATATGAAAAGACATGGTCCTCCAATTTCTCTACCTCTTCGGTGCAAACTTTGGAATAGATGGTGTCATCAATTTAATGTTTGCACATTCAAAAGATGTTCTATCATTTTTTTTGTTCTACTATCATAAAAGTTTACCATCATATGGTTATGGTACTGTACATATTTTGCAGAAAATGAGGGGAGTTTGAAATTGGGGTATGTTTGATGTTTGTATATACCGTCTGTTTTAGTGCAATTTCGTAATCCGTACATATATGCATAACAGAATACATGTGTCTTTTTTTTGCTACAAAATATTTATTTTCATTGATGATTATAAAGTACAATAAACAATTCCAACCAAATTAATTTATATGTACCTTGGATCTAGTATATATTTTGAGGTCCACATCGTGTACTTGAATACACACATTGTAGTGGATGTGCTACTCTACAGGCAGAATATATATAGTGTGTGTAATAGTAATGATTTATAGTACGGAGTAAATGATCAATGCTAAACAATTAGAGTAGTATGTATTCAAATGATTTCGATTTTCACCATTTAAAACAGTTGAGAACTAGCTATATATGTAAATAGCATTGAAGGTAAAATAATTAGCTTTGATACGTTACCAGTTTAATCGTGTCATATATGCATATAACTTGTTGTAATTGATAGGTGTATTCTGCGTGTTTCCAGTAAATGCTGAGTGTATATAAAACCAATTAGCTAGACTTAACCTAGTGGTAGGGGAATAGGGAATGCTCTTTATTATAACCTTGATTGAGGACTTCAGGAGGTCATGAGATAAAACCCACTAGGGGCCTCTTTAGGGGTGCGATTCCCTTATAATTCCCCTTCGATTCCATTGAGTTTAACACACAAATATAGACAAGAAATCGTAAGGGTTGAAGTTCGATCAGGGTCTTCAAGTTATTTAACAAATAACAAATAAAAATCAATACTTACTACCAAAGTAAAAGTTATAATAATCAAGATAATAATCAATTAATTGAACTGTTTTTCATATTGAACGTTGTGAGAGAGTTATGCACAAAGTTTCATTTCTTCTATATAATGGAAGATTGTTCATCATTTTAATCTAATTAAGATAGGGCTTTACAGTATCAGACTTGTGAATTGTGAGAGGTAGGTCTATTAGTGAATAATGTGTTGTCACATTATATATGAGGGGTAACTAATCAATTCAATCCACTGGATTGATTAAGGAAGGAAATCACTAAAAATGTGTGTGGTCAAACCACATCACTCCAAACCTCCCTAAAAGGCGCTACTCTCCATTAACTTAAATTACAAGAAATGCCAGTGAATTTGCAAATCTAATGAATGATTAGGAATTTAACTATATTATTGCTATGCTATAATATGGGATCTAGCCTAAACAAATTTGTCAATTTAACTATAAATGTACATGCTATAAGTCATACATCATATTGAAGAAACACAATAGAAAGTATATAGCACATGTTTGACATGTTGATAAATATCTTAACTATTTGTAAGAATAATGGTAAAAAAAAAAAAAGGAATAAGGTAAAAAAAAATTACTTAAGTAATGTCTTCCCAAAAGAGTGGTTAATAATTGGAAAATGACCCTTGATCTCTTGAATTTACCTAGAAAACAACAGGCAGAAGAGCATGTTGTCAAATATTGTCTTTTAGACTAAATTACAAACAAAAAAAGGCACCTTCATCTTAATTCATATAACAATTAAACATTTGTATGTACTGAACCCTAATCTATTATTTGTTTGAGTATAATTTAACTTTTAATATATTTTCTCCTGAAAATTTTTGCAGGAGACATCCATGACAAACCCACCAGTAGTAGAAGCAGATTGGATGAAATACTCTCTTTCTGGCATGATCCTGACACTCATCAGATCATCATGCCGATATATAAATCATTGCACAAACAAACAACAAAAAATCATAAAAGAAAAAAAATAAAGAAATTATTATTTATTTTATTTTAATAGGAAAAAGATCAATTATAGATCATAATATATGTCTTATGAACCTTCTCCTACGTATATACACATTACATATACATTTTCTTCTTTTTTCTCCTTTTTTTCTTTTTTTATATATTTTGGTTTTGGATTTCTTGATAGTTGAACAACTGAACTAACTAAACAACTGTTTCATGTTGTATAGAAGAAAAGGAAAGATAGAAAAAAAAAGGAAAAAAAAAGAGGGGGAAAAAAGAAAGAAGCTATTGAATGAGAAAGGCTGCGTTTTACTGACAAATTAGAAGGTGAACACCTTAAGACCAAAAAGCCTCTCTCTCATACAAAACATCAACATATGACATAAATCATCTTAAGAAGGTTTTTTTTATTTTTATTTTTCATTTGTTAGAATTATAGGAATAAGTAATTTTATTATATTTTTCTATTGGGTTTGTAATGTAGGAGTATAAGTTTTTTTTCTACATATATTTTTCCCATTTTCCTGATAAAAAAAAAGAAGAAAATTTGCCATCAAACAGTTGTGGCAAATTATCACAGGACAATTGTATTATGCTATTTGTGCTAATGTATAGAGTTTTCTGTTTATTAGCAGAATGTAAATTAATTTGTAAGGGGTTCCCTTTTACAGAAATGAAATGTGATTACACAATTTCATGATAACTTCTTTTTTATATATTAGTCTTTTGGCACTAATTATTTTATTTATGTACGTGGTTTAATATTTTTTTGCAGTTATGGACGATTCAACGTAAGCTGATAGTCACTTAATTTTTGCATGTAATTTACATTTTCATGCGTAATATCAATTGTTCATCATATTATGATTGTATTGTAGATGTATTATTAGATTCAATAGATAATCTTTGCCATTCTAGAAAAAGATATACTGTATATGCATCTTCTATGCATAGATTACAAGGCAGGATGAGGATCTATCGGAGTAGAATTCATATAATTATACCTTACGTATATTGTAACTACTCGTACGTATGGTGAATTATTATAAGCTAACAACTCAAAAAAAATGTTGAATAATATTTATATAGTCCCGCCGGAGAATTTATAAGGACTGTCAAATTAGTCCACCGTAAATTTTTAAATATAAATAATTATAATCAATTCTTTTGCATCTAAAATCTATAGTAAGTTTTATCCTTTTCTAATGTAAATATCATAAGATATCATTTCTTCTTTATAAATTTTATACTCTACATAATTTTACTTGTGTAGTTTTAGACTTTTAGTTATATTTTTATAACCAAACTATAAATGGTCTATCTGACTTATCCAGCTGCAATTACCTTAAGTGTTCTAATTTTTCTTCAAGATTATTTAAGTTATTATTAATTTCACTAGTTTATCCTAATTATTAGAAATATTATATTATTATTTAAAAAAAAAAAGCAATTTTAAGGAAAAAAATACTCCGTATCAAATTTTATGATAGACGAATTTCGAAAGTCCGTTGTAAAGACATCTCTACCCTGCCGCTCTTTTTTGCATACATGAATCATACTTTATGTAAAAAGGTATAACTATGCTAATAGTTTAGTTGTACTATACATATTATATACGGAGTACATTATATAATCCTCGTGGGTTGAACGATTTAATTAATAATTAACTAAATGATTAATGGTTGCGGGTGTTGATCTCCTAATGTTCATTTTAATGTGATTCTTATGAGATGTGCTTAAAAGTTTCTTACCATAAGTTATTAGAATTTATAAGAATCAACTTCGATTTCTATAACGGAGTACATTTATGTATACTGCAACTAATACATTATCTTTAATTTAATTAGCCGGCATGGTACGTATTTGCTAGAGATTATTGTGGTTCGTTGAGATTCGAATTTGAATCTTATATATGCTATTAATTTCTTCATTGAGATCAATAATCAAGAAGCGTAGAGACTATATACAATAGTGATTTGAATGGACTAGTTAAGTAGTTAACCGCACATTATTACAAGCACAGTTTTAAATGCTCGTAGTGTTAACGCGTGTCCCACGGCGTTAGGTAAGAATTAAATATATTTCCTAAAATAGTATAAATTTTGGAATACATATCAAAATCACGCATCAATCGATATAATTAATTTTTATATTCATTTACTATTTTCACTTTTAGAGTTTTAGTTCTTTTATCTAACACCCGGGGGCGCTCGATAGCTTTTATGCCATAATAAAATGCTGCTCCACCTAATTGCACATACAAGCACCACGGGCATTGATGATTTGATGAGGGGCGTTGCGTATTCTATTGATAAAACTATAAGAAACACTATCCTCTTGATAATAAACGCTCTCTCTCGTATTCTATTGATGTGTGCATTTTTTCGTGTTGGAATGTTTCCTGTTAATGTCATTATATTACGCACTTTATTCTATATATTTTTTTAACAAGCACTTTATTCTATTTTGAAACAGATTATTACTAAATTTTAATAATAAAGTTGGACTTATCACTTTTCTTACTTTGTCCACTTTTCCTTACCTTTCCTTCATTTACATATTTTATCTCTGATGTATTAGTTTTTTCACTCATTCACATCGTAATACATTATTTTTAATTTTTATCCCAAACATTAAATGCACACAATAATAAACAATCGAGGGAGTATATGACTTGAACATTGACATCGATCCCTTAGAACTTCAAATCTACATGCTAAAACTGAAAGGAAAAACATGAATGTATAGTAGTGGGGGCATCATATTGTATTGTAACTTGTTTATTTAAAATTTGTCGAACATTTAACCTTAACCCAATTCATTTGATAAACGTATTATGATGGGTTGTGTCAATTATTATCACCTCTAGGCTCTAGCTACATATTACGATACGACCCGGCCTCAAATAATTTATGATCAGGATAATGGGAGCAAGTCAAAATCAATGAAAATGAATAATATTCCTYCCACGAATAACTTATCAATTGTGAAAAACAATCCAACTTATTTGCATATATTCTTTCTATATATGTTAGTACATACGACAATTATTACCACAAGAATCTATATATTTGTCGTAGCTTTTTTTAACTGAGACACATTGAACCTTCCTTAGCTACTGTTAACTCAGTGAAATTAAAAGATAAGATCATAAACTTCTAAAGTTAATCTGTAATCTTATTTATAAAAATCGAGACATCTGTCTCTGTTACAGTCGACCTTTTTCGAATTCAATACTTACGAATAGGTACGCGGTAGTCACGTAGAGCAATGATGTACTCCCATTCTTTCGTATGTCAGATAAAGGACGAATAATAGAATTCGGAGAAGAATTAATGGAAATTCGTAACGACGAAGTACGGACTATGGAAGTATATCATTTTCTATTACTATAAGGGTTGAAAGCACCACAAAGGCAAAAAGTCCAAATTCAACACATAAACATAGAAAACACAATATACGAAGTGTTTAAAATGAACAACGATTTACTCAAAACCATCATCAGTATAGTTCGCTCTCGTTGTATATTTCTTCTGAGCAAAACTTCTGTCCCAAATTCCCAATACAATTTGTGATATTGATATTAAATTAGTTAAAATTATCACGGAATTAGGTTATTGCATCTTTCATAGTATGAATACCCCAACCAAGAAGTTATCGATGTTTGCTGAACACCCAAAAATCAAGAGGAAAATAACAATGTTCTAAAGAAAAAGAAAGACTTATCCTAAAAAGTGTTGATTGGAGCTGGTAGACTACTAAGTTATCTCTTCTTACCCACCACTCTTCTTTACAACGTTCTTCGTTGCGTAGGCAAGATCTGAATCTGGTTTTCAGATGTGGGTACGAGTGTTGTTCAGGTTTTCTTTCTGGTTGCATAACATGTATATTATTTATGCTCTTAATTCTCTTTTCAAAGTAGTTCTTAGATATCTTATTTTTAGTCTTTGCTTTCCTGTGATCATTAAAGTGGAATTTATGAGTTTTGTTGCAGTTTCAAAATTTTATGCATCTTCACGTGTCATAGGTGCCAGAAGGAAATTACCACTTATATGCTTTTGCATTTTCCAGGGGCGATTACTGATTGTAATTACTATATGAAATGTGGATGAATTTTGTTTGGGGGTCTTTTTTCATAATTTGATTGATTTGACACACCTCAAACGCTTTGTTACTCGGCTGAATTGTGTGAAGTCAAATTAAGGGTTGTTTTGGACCATGTGCATGGATGTAAGGGTGCGATTCATTTATCGATCCAACTTAAGAAGTCCTTAAATTTCATGAGTGAGTGTCCGGCTACATGAATCAAAAGTGATCATATAATTCTTTGGAGAAGTAGCGATCTTAATGACCAGAGCCAAAGTATTTTGTTATTTTCGTAGTAAGGTAGTGTCGACAATTCACTACAAAGAAAATTCATAATGGATAAATGGGTAGTGAACTTTCTCAGATGTAAATTTTGATTTTTTTTGGGAAGCAGTTATTTGCATAGCTTGGGGTTGCTGTTCAATTCCCTAAAGTTTGTTTCCATAGATTGAAAGTTAATCTGGTGTTGGTGTAGGTGATTCACACTTAAACGAAGTCCCATTTGAGACCTGGATGGTTCAACTTCGTAACCAGACAAGTGATCGTATGGTGGTTTTTACCGCGATGTAGTCATATTCATGTAGTGTTTTGAGTGTATCTTACGCTTCATCCATCCTATGACTTGGGAGTGTAGATAACTTTTGGCAATTTAGATAATAACAATGCTTGATACTGGTATGATAATTACTATTGTGGAATGTTTATTTTTATATGAAGCATTGAACTCTTATATTGTGTGTTGATTCGAAAGAAGGAATTGATACAATAAGGGGAATGTGCTGTTTGTCATGGTGGTTGGCTAGTGTTTTCATTTGTTTTGGCTTTAACATCATCTCAAACTTCTACATCTCGAAGGTATTTGAATTCGATCGATGCTGAACAACATTTTTTTTTTCTTTTTATATTTCCTCTGCTCTGATTCCTCTTGCTTAGCATTGTAGGGCTATTGCAAACTTATTAATTTTGAGCACACTGAAGAACATCATCTTACTCAATAGGAGCTCATTTGTATTTTGAACCTTGTAAGCTATGCTTGGTATTTATTCTTTGTTTTGATAGGAAGAGATGACCATGCTAGCGACTTGTTTTACAGTTTTACTCATAGTTTTCAAAAAATTGAGGCATGTATCATGATTTATTGAAAGAATCCCTCGCTGTTTGTAAGTTGTTATATTTTTTGTGTGTGTGCATAAGACTTGTAGATCCTCAGGCTACTCGATTTTTTAATTCCTATCACCAAGTTCATCCCGTGTGTTGCATACAAGAATTTTATTCAATTAAGACATTTACCAAAGCTTGTTGCAATGGATTGGTTGGTCAGCAACTCAGCAAGACCTAGAGTCAATTAGCCCCTAGCCTTACCCAAAGGTACCTCTATCAACGATCTATGCTTGCAATCCATTTGAAAGTATGTAGAAGATGAACGCCATGCATTTAACATCTAGGGTGAATTCTTCATATCTTCATTGATGTCGACCCTTCTGTCATACTTCATGACTATCATTTGCAGTGACTTTCACATCACTTCATCTTCTTACTAGGAGCATGCCTGACTAGTGGTCCATGTGTATTATCTTGATTCAGAATTCTGCATTTTAAGTCGAGTTATACTAAGATATTTGGTTTTTCTTCCGATACATCGGGGTGTTTTATCAAACTAGCTAGGTATACAAATTTTCACAAAATGTTCTTCAGTTGATCGTGCACAATTGACATGAATTGAAAAATGGTCTTCAGTTGATAGTGCACATGAATTGGAAATTATTGTTTCTAAAAAAAATTGGGTTGCTGTCAAGTGTCAAATTGAATCTCGAGTTAGATCATGGCATTGAGGTTCCTTCAAAATTATACTGTATCAACTATCAAAGAGGTAGCTTCAACTTATATCTTCCTTGTTTCATAGTCATCTTGTGAGTTGAAATGCTACTAATGTTCCCTATGAGACAATTTTGTTGACTCCACTTGAAAAGCACTTGTTCATGTATGGTGATTGGCTCTATTTGAAAGCCCTCACATATTGTTTGGACAAAAAAATGGTCGTATATGATACTTGACACATTGTCACACATACCTGCGTTTGAATCCTCTGGTCATCATGTACTCATGTTCGAGTACATTTATGGCTCTCTTAATGTTCTTCCTTTTCTCTCAAAAAACTGGTTTCTTGCATCTTGCATTTGGCATCAACTTTGTGAACTATCGCCTTCTTTTTTTTATAAGATTGTTATATATCACCCAATTCACCCTAACAACCACAATCTAAGATGGTATGTAGCTCAACCGTAAGAGCGATGTACCTACCGGCGGGGTACAAAACTCGGGTTCGGTCCTTTCCCCTAACAAATTTGTTACTGCTCAAGGCTCACATAGAGTCTAGATAGAGTCTAGAGTCTTGATTGTTTGTAATCGTTTTATTTTAATAAACATAATCTATTTATTAACACCTTTCTTACATTTTTCGGCCAAACGGTCAACTTTATGGTATTGACTTTGCAATTACCTTTAATTTCATGCCCGAGTCACAATCTCTCAATTTAATGCCACGTTCATTTCCACTCTTCCTCCATTTTCAAATTCTTCCACCAATCCGTTGTCTTCCATTACTATACCATTTCCTCTAAATTAATTCACAAAATCACTCAAATTTACCATAACAAATTCACTCAATCAAATTCCTAATCGATCTTCTATTAAACAACATACATCGAATTCCCATCACAAATTTACACAAATTAAATTTAGAAAGCCAAACCCATCATTTTCATGCAAGTATAATCAACAATTGAACTAACAAAACATGGAAATCAAATATATATACTAACAAACAAAGCGATGTACGCACAAATGTGAAAGAATAACACAATTTTCTCACAAGAGATAAGCTGGGTGTAGATCTTTTGCTTTCCCGATTAAATTGATCTCATTTTTTTTTCCTCTTATTGTTTTTGGTGTTGTTGGGATTCTTGGTATTTCTTGCATTGCTACCCATCACATCGCTTGTGATATAGACTCCAGTATCTTTTTTTTCCTTTAATTTGATTAGTCCAATCGGGTGAAAGCCGCGTGCCAACGAAGCGTATTGAGATAGTTGGTTTCTTTCAACGGAAAAAAAAACTCCCAATCTAATTCTTTCACTTCTATATAGATCTCTTTGGATCTAAAATTTGTAGCTTAGGTGTTGATTTCGTCTGCTTGCTTGATTCTTAAATGGGTTTATTTTAATTCTGAAATTAATTTCTCTTGATGGAATTGTAATATACTAATATATATGTTGAAACATAACTATGCTTTAGGAGTGTGTAACACAAACGTCAAAATTTGGCCTAAAACACCATTTAGGTGCTAAATAAAATAGATTTGGGTTTTTTTTAAGGTATACCGTTGTGGTTTGGCGTTTTCCAGGGCTACCTATGCTTTTCGAAACTTTCAAGGTATAACCCTTAAGTGCCAACACATTACAAGCGATACTCATTTCCTAATTCAATCCTTAACCTATAGTTAACTTTAAAATTAATAAAAAAAAAATAAACCCAAAGCTTCTCTCAACCACTACCCACCACCACCATCCCACACCCCTCCCCCACCTTATTCACGCACCTACCACTTGCAATCACGACGCCACCACCACGATCTGCCCGACAATGAACTCCAGCACACACCAATCGGACCACTCCACTACGAAACCCTCGCCAAATCCACTCAAAACACCCTATCGAACCCTTGCCCAACCAGTCGAATTAACCCTTAAATCGACTTCTCTTTCATTAAACCCAAATCGATTTCTCATTAAATTGGTGGTGCGTGAATTGGTGTGAGGTCGATAGGTGGTGCGTTGAATTGGTGCGAGTAGTGCGAATTTGGTGGTGGCGTGAATTGTTAGTGTGAGATGCCAACTGTTGGTGCGACGTGGTTCGGAGGATGGTGGAGGTGCGAGTTGTTGTGACATTTGACATGTGGTGCAAATTGTTGTGACGTGGTGGTTCGATTGTTGTGGTGTTTCAACATGGTGGGTGCGAATCAACTCAAGTTCGTGGTGGTATTTTGTTTGCAGGTGGTGCCGATGGTTATTTGTGGTTCAGGTTCAATTGGTGGTGGTGTGTTTAGGCAAGGATGGCGCAATTGGGGTGTGCGTGGGTGGTTGTTAGCATCTCAGGGACGAGGGAGGGGGAAGGGTTTGATGGTTGACCGTTGGGTGGGTGGTTATGGGAGGTGAGGGAGGGGTTTGGGTTGTTTTTGTTTTTGTTTTTTTATTTTAAATTTAACAAAGGTTTATGGTTTCAATTAGGGAGGGTATGATTAGATAGAAAATATTGAGCTCAAAGGTATACCTTAGAGTTCTGAAAAGCCGTAGGTAGCCCTTAGAAAACGCAAAACTACAGGGTATACCTTAGAAAACCCAATAGATTTTGGTTGGTTAAGGCGCTATAAAAAACAATATAATAAATAGAGGTGTTAGCTCACAAAAAAGATAAAAGCTTTTATTGATGACAATCCCTTGGCCTTTGTTCATTTTTCTGTTTGGCGTTCTCCTGAGCTCTTGCTTGAAGAAATTGTAACTTTAATGTGACAATCTTGGGATAGCTTCTATGCCCACATAGACTCTCCAACCTAGTTTTTCAAACGTAGGAAAATAAAAATCTGCTATGTAATTAGCTCTCTTCTTGTGTGTATGCCTGAAAATATTTGGTCAATTCCTCTAGTACGAGTCCCTAAGAATTGTTTCCCGTTTAGCTCATGTACTGAATTGATCTTGTAGTATATGATTTTGCTTTCATATCTTTTACCCGCAATTTAAGCATTTGTTTTAGATTATTGTAAATTTGTATCAATTACTGCACAATGCCCTTCAAGTACTCTTTCTGTTGATGCTCTAAGGCTATATGGCATGGAGCATCTTTGTTGTCCCAACCAGAGATTACCTGTATGCTCCTTCTTTCAATGATATCAATTAGAGCAGTAGATTTTTTCATTGTAATGAATATTTTCATATATGGTATCTTCTGAGTATATTCTCGATTATGTTATTTTTCATGGTATCCATGATTTCCAATTTGCTTATTGGTACAGATAATGCATCTTGTGGTCAGGCAACTTATGTACACTGTAAAGCTGGAGAGGAAGGAGCACGACATCGCACTTTGCTACCTGGTAATTTTATTATTGAACAACAATAATTGTTTTCAACTTTGAACCATGTAAATTCTTAATATTGACTTTTCGTTGGCTTGCTATCTATGATTTGAGTTTATTCCAATTGCTATTGCTTTGAGACTTTGACAGATTAAATATAAGAGCATGACACCCTCTACGTGCTTTGGAGTTAACGTGGAATCAGACTCGAGTTTTATTGACTTTATGCAGGCCAAGGTTATGCCATAATCCATACAAGCACCTTTTTGAGATGTTAGTACATCTGTTATTTAATTATACTCCACAAATTTCGCCCATTAACTTGCGTATTGGCAACCAAATCTTCAGGCTGTTCAGACAGTATTATAGGTCCGTTACCCTCTTCTCTGGGCAATCTTCTTCAGCGATGAACTCCTGGTAAAGCAAGCCTGCTTGAGGGTATGAGGAGATTCTCATATTACCTGAGTAACAAGAGAGGAAACATCACAAAGTCAGCAAGCAAACCTCCAGCAGGAACAAGACTTTCTTCTATCCTTTATTCTTTGGCCATACCTTGTAGCTGTGTATCTACGCGCAGTCAGCAGCCAAGAAAGTGTGCTCTTGTAGTTAGAATAGAACACTAGACACCGATAGACAAAGGTTGCTACAATTTTCCAGTGGCAGGGTTCTGAAGTCACTAGTTTTGACAGGGTTATGCAAGCTGCCATCCTGCACTCTGTGGGTAAAACTCATGCTCCACATACTCTCTTACGTCCCTACGCAATACATGCATGAAGTAGGATTTGAAAGGTTGCATTATGACACCCAGGTAATCAGCTCGTTTCTCAATTGATTCCCCAATTGATGATTTGATTCTACTGGTCAAAGCTCTGGTCCATCTTTCACAGCATGACAACATCTTAATTCACTTATGCTTGCTCCACATATATTTAATCTGCACGAGTCGAGGAGAGAATACATTTGTGTTGCATTCATTGGCGTAAGAGGTCATAAAGTGTTATGAGTATGATGAGAGCTGGTGCTCTTGGTGAAAGAGTAACGTGGCTCGCTTCAGTGAAGAAAGAATGTTCAGAATGAATCATTCAGTTTTGTTCGCTTCTAAAAATGATATATGCTCATTTGTATATAAACCTGTAAATATTTTTTGATTGATAAATGAAAGCAGTTAGTGATCCTGTTTTGTTCAGCTCTCTGTTATGCCGTTTCAGTGTTTGTGTACAAAATATGCTGTTCTGCTCTGTATGTTTAGCCTAATACACAGTTAAAGAAGTTCAGTCATATTTGAATGTTTATTCTCTTATGCAAAATTTATGATTGGAAGAAGATATGATTTTGTTGGGCAAGCCTGAAAGGGCTTGTCTTTAGTTTTTTGTTTATCCAAACAAAACTTTTGGCAGGCTTATCTAGGCAAAAGGATGGACATCCAATTAAATACTCAACTGTGTAGGATTAAGTTTACGAATAGGTCAAACTTCAAACCAAGCCATTTTAACTAATTTCCATGATTATTAACAAGTGATCCCTGCCACCTATGTCAACCACACTTTTGAGACTAGACTTTGATTGGTTAACAATGATATTATTAGTTGACGCTAAACCGATATTTCACTTTAATAGATAGAGAAAATAAACATTGAACCTTTTATAAAGAATCAAGGTACGATTTAAAATATATTTTGGGAAATCGAATTTAAGAATGACGTGGAAGAGAGAAAACCCCACGGATTGTACATTTGAGCCACAAATAGGAGATGGTGTTGAGAATTGAGATCAAAAAAGGTGAGACATATATGGCTTTGGGAAGAATCCATTCAAAAAAAAAAAAAAAAGGCAAGAGGCATATGTTACATGATTGTTAATTCGCAACCTGCACTATATATTCTTCTTGCAACTGCTTTATGGGACCAAATCTGCTAACCCACAATACAAAACCCCTAATATACTGTTAATCCTCTCCTTAATTATTAGGCTTTTAAGCACCCCAAATCTCCCTCAAAGTGAGAAACAAAGTTAATTATTGATTAATTAAATTATTATTTATTAATTAAAATTAAATATGACCTTTTATAGATTGAACAACGAGACATTCATGTTTTCTCCCTTTAAACCCATTAAATAAAATAAGAATAATAAATTAATCTATAAATATATGATGTGGAAAGTGACATTTGTTCTTTCCCAAACTTGATATATCTGCTGTACTAGAGATGCCGCCTTTTGTAATACTGCACTGCAGTATGTTACTTCCATAAATATATACTGATCTTTTACCTACTTGTATATGCGTATCCAATATACCGATTGCTTGTGAATTATTTATTTATATTTCATACATGCGAATAATTGAAATTTACTATGGAGTTAAATAAAAGTTATGTTTGTGCAAACAAAATCGGAGTAGATGATAATTATTGTAGACTCTGTAGTACTTAATTAAATGATTAAAGTTTGCGCTTTAAGACTATCTGTTCATCTTATTTATGTTTTTACAAAGAAATAAGTTTAAACATGTTAAAACAAATTGATATTATTATTATTATTATTTTATTATTATTATTTTATTATTATTATTATTATTATTAAACCACCAAACGTGTTAAACTTTACAAAGCAACACATCAAACAAATTACAAGAAATTGAGGGGAGCGAGATACAATCTGGGTCCACCACTCTCTAGTTATAGCAAAACTATCCTGCCAATTATTATTAAATATATTTTATTATTATTATTATTATTATTATTATTATTATTATTATTATATTATTATTATTATTTTGATTATTTATTATTATTATTTTCCCATTTTTTTTTATATTTGTGTAAATTGAAACACAATATAATTGAGATATATATTCTTTATTTGGGTAGGAGAGTATCCTATGATTGGGCTTTTTAAGGTGTGTGAGTCTAAATAGGACCACAAAATAGCTTATCCAACTAGCTTTTGGTTTAATAATGGTTAGGCTGTCAACATAAATCCGCCATTTTGGCTACTAAAGGTAAGTATTTGGCATCTTACGATAATTCAATCACACCATATAAAAACTTCTTATACATTAGCTTACTTATAATAAGTTGTAATTATCAATGCATTATATTCTTTTTCTTATATATACAACAAGCTAAATGTACAAATTAAATGAGTGCACGTATTCTAAATTTTCCCGCCTTGTTTTTGTGCATCCCTCCAAGAGTGGAAATTCGCGCATATGTTGCACATTTTGTACTTGCCTTTGGTATTTCATCAATACATCAATCATACAATCATCGTTTCGTCCGTATCCGAATTACTTAATTATTATTGGCGTAGGGCCGTGTATTTATTCCAATTCATCTATATTGATACGGTGTTACTGTTTTTTACTACGATCAAACGAATTCATATTAGAGGGACGGAGGGAGTATAATTAAGTAAAGTACTCGATCGTATAAACTAATACAACACTGTTAACTGATAATCAAGCACCCATATGATTTCCCATTTCTTTCTAACTTTCACAAACTAATTTGGATATAATTACATAATGCAAGTAAGATACCATATTTGTGACCTCGTTACATGTTTGATCCTTATCAAAAATCAGAATATTACTTTCAGCATCAAAAAGTGGCACGAATCTTATACCAAAGACTTATTGAAAGAATATTTCGAGTGAAAATGCTGAATTTTGCTAGTAGGAAGATGGAATAAATAAAGACTTGAGAAAAAAAGGCCTTTAATAAAACTTATGTATTAGTACTACTTGTACGTCTTATTAATTATAATACAAGTTCAAATAAATGTCATATACTAAGGAGGGAAACTTAAATTTGATCTTACAAATGTCTTATTCCAATTTTTTCTTTCGAATCTTAATTTTTTGTGGGGGACCCTTTTCTTAGTTTATGACTTAATTTTTTTTGTTATAGTATGTAGACAACTATACCTCCTCTAGTACTTTAGTCAAATTTCATTTATAAAACATGGAATTAATATTGAATTACTTTTGACTTGTAGATGTTAGTGGTATTTCGAGTATCATATGTATATACGTCGATATATGATACAGGGAATGGTAATCAAGATTTGAATCGAAATACATTAATGTCATCACACCTACATATGCATATTCTTTAATATAAGGTCGCTCTTTACTAGTCGAATTAAAGATTTAAAGCTTATTATGGTGTGTATCTTGTCATTATAGGTGGGCATTGCATTTTCAATTTCGTGATGGTACATACAGTTCCAAACAACAACAAATAAAGTTGTTAATTGTTATTACTCGAATAGAAGATAAAACAATTGAAGCGTTGAATATATAAGTAGTAATACTTTACCATTTTTCTCCTAAGATTCAAATCGAATTCAACAAACTCAACTGACAAAATACCTCTCGGATTGAAGACAAGATATATAATTCACAAATCAATAGTGTACGTTAAAAACGCAACGTAAAACTACAAGTTAAGATGCATGGTGTGAATATTTTAGCTATACATACTAGTTGTTGGCCACAACTTTGGAATTGATCGATATGTTCATGTGAAGTTAGGGTTGGTACGACCAAACAAAATTCCAAAGAGGCTGAAGTGAAAGATGAAGTCCTCGGTATTTCTAGCACTTGTACGTAAGATCAAAATTAAATTATGCTTCGTACAAATCATTACATACCATATAATTAACGTAGTACTTGTTTATATGTCTTTATTCTCAGAAGAAACTACGATGAAGTTGCCTCTTTCTTCCATGCATGCACGTCCACATACAAGAAAAGACACCATGCATGCAACTTCCACTCTTTTTTTTTTGTCCCATGAACAAATACTTCATCCGTTTTTTTATACTGCACCATTTTATAAGCATTACTATTCACATATGTTTCTTATAAATAAATTAGTGAATTATATATAATGTAAAACAGATTGAGTCATTGTGAAGATCTAGTTAGATTCATCCCGAATTGTAGATTATTAATCATACTTTGTTTAATTTTTTCATTTGTATAACAAAGGTTTATTAAAATTAACATTCAAATGTGCAATAGGAAGTGTAAGTCCCTCAATAGGTAGCTGCAAAAACCGACCCAAACCCACCAACCCAACCCGAACCCAACCCATTAATAAAGGGTTGGTCAAGATTTTCGACCCATTAAGAATTATTGGTCGACCCAACCCAACCCATTTAATTAATGGTTGGGTCAGGGTTGAAATTTAACAACCTGATTTCAACCCACCTAACCCATTTATTAAATGGGTTAGGTTAGCGGTTGGGTCGACCTATGAACCTGCTAATTTTTAAAGCCCTTATATTTCTACTTAGCTTCTATTGTGGGTTTATACATTTTTTGCCCAAATTTACTTTGAATGGTTGAACTATTGGTTCTCCTTTTGCTTCTTTTGTATTTCGTAATACAATACTTGTTTGTATATGAGGCTTTTAATTGTCAGCTTATTGGGTCATAATCAGTTAATTTTCTAGATACTAAAAAGTTAATTGTTAACAATGGGTTGATGGGTCAAAATCAGGTTGACCCATTAATTTGCAGGTGGGTTGGGTTGAAAATCTCAACCATTAACCTTAACAGGTTGGGTTCGGGTTAAGAGTTTTTGACCCAATAATGTTAATGTGGGTTCGACCTGAACCAACCCAGGTGACCATTTACAGCTCTACTCAATAGTGCAAGCACACAAAAAACGAAGGAAGTATAATTGACCTCATATCCATATACGGAGTATAAACCTATACCACAATTTGGGAATATAATAAAGTAACGAAGATAAATTGATGATTTCAAAAAAATGTGATTTTAGTGTATGTTGCTTGTGCATAATGCGCGGCAAGAAGATTCCAAACAAAAACACGAATTTTCTTAAAATAAAAAGTTCCCATAAAA
>SNQN01000448.1:0-12463 GCA_008642245.1 Bassia scoparia
TTTTAATTGATATTTTGGTTGTTGATTTTTTAGGCGACAATTATTATGAAATTTCGTGGAATATTCATATATTGATTTATTGTTGATTTTTTTTAAGCAGTTATTTAATTAGCTTATTGGCATGTAATTGTAATTTTCCAATGGGTATGGGAGAGGGGTAGAGTGGTAATTTCGAGGGATACCACCGCGACCTCCCTTCCCTTATATAATAGAGATATGCCTTTTTATCTTGCTTTTTCATATCAATGTATGTTTCAAATAAACATACATTCTTATTTTTATATGCACAAAAATCTTTGTTTAGAGAAGAATTTTAATTTAATAGGTCAAAATTTCTTTTCATTGATTTGATTCTCTTTGATTTACAAATGTTGTGAACATTGTTTAATTAGGGTTGTGTTTTATGTAAAATTTTCAATTAATATAGGTTTATTATTATTGATATTATTAATAATTCATTTCATAAATCTCCAAATCTATAATAATAACTATATACGAAGTACTAAAATAGAATGATGTTGATGCAACGATGACATTATTTGTCCTACATGTCAAGCTCACATCGCACGGACGATGTCAGCAATTCATTAATTATTTTAACAATACTTAAACTTTAAATACCAAAAATCTATATTAAAAAATTAAATTAAATAAACTTTTTTGTTAAACATAAATTTAAATATATTACAAAATTAACTTAATCGAGTTTTACCTAACAAACTAGATAAGATAATAATCCAGTTATGGAAGGTAAGAAAATAAGTTTTTATTCAACTTTTTTAAATCCAAATTTAAATTTAAACATTGTCACTTAATTGAAAGAATATAAATTAATTAAATTCTTAAATAACTTTTATCTATCATTATCATAATAATAAATATTTAACGAAATTTACTTACAGAATAATCTTTTAAAATAAATTTAACAAAATCGTGCATCGCACGAGAACTAAACAAGTGATGAAAAATAAAAATGATTCCTCAAACAATGAATAATATGAAAGGTGAGTCCATTGTAGCAATTATCATTTAAAATTAACTAATTAGAGGGAAAATGAAACAATGGATTAAGGTTGAAAGTAATTCGCATAAAAATCGAATACCAAACCAAACTGTATTTATAATTTGGTTCGATTTTTCTTTAAATTTGGTTTTGTTTGGTTTGAAATATTTTTAAAAACGATTTACAGTTTGGTTTCAGATTGAGGTTTCAAAAAAACGAAAAACGAAAAAATCAAATCGTAATTACGTACATATGAGATTTAAATAAGTAGATCAGTTTTGTTTGGTTTAAACCGATTTATTATATTTAGTTGAAAATCATGGTTTGGTTTGGATTTTATTTTTTTTTAAATCGAATGAATTTGTTTTGTTTTGTTTTGGTTTCAAATTTCCAAAATCGAATTTTTACAGTTTGGTTCCAATTTCAGCAATGAATCAAACTATTTACTGAATTCCACCTTTATTATGCACCAAAAAAATTGAAATGAAACTTGTTTAAAACGTATTGCAAGAAATTGATTGAATTGTTAACGTATTAATATGTATGAAATAGGATGGTGATGGCTTGTATTGATGAGGATAGAGAGAAAAACGAATATTTTTATTCACTTGTCTAATAGAAATAAATTAATTTGTAATAATAGAAATACAAATTATTTTTATTACAATTTTATTTGAATCAACCAGAACATACAATTTATGTGTTGAAATAAAAATACCAATTGATATTGAAGAAATGGCAGATAATATTTTGGTGGCGTATGAGTGTTTCCATTATCTACGGCAAAAGAAACAGTAAAGGAAGGCTTTTTGGGGCTAAAAACTTGATATGAGTAAGGCTTATGACAAAGTGGATCGGAATGATATTTCTTAGAGAAGATGATGTTGAGGCTTGGTTTTCCTGCATCTTATGTGGCTACAACCATGAGCTGTGTTCGTTCGGCTAGCTTTTCTATTCTACTCAATGGGCAACCGACTAGACACTTTACTCCTACGTACTCGTGGTCTGAGGGACAAGGGGACCCTCTTTCGCCATTTCTCTTTACTATCTGTGCGGAAGGTTTGTCTACTCTGTTGCGAGATGCTGAAGCGAAAAAAGAAATACATGGGCTTAAAATTGGTAAATTAGCAAATCCGATTTCTCATTTATTCTTTGCTGATGATAGTTTACTGTTTGTAAGGGCAAACGAGCAGGAGGTGGAAAATGTGATGGAGGTTCTTCAAACKTATGAAGCAGCTTCGGGACAAAAACTGAACATGGAAAAGTCCGAAGTGTCTTTTAACCGAAATGTGGAGCAACAAAAGAGAGATATCCTTCAGATGAAGTTATCATTTAAGGCAGTTTAAAGACATGAAAAATATTTGGGGCTACCAACATATCTTGGTGGCTCTAAAAAACCTATTTTCCGTTCAATTCAAGAAAGGGTTCTGTTTAAAAGGGGGAAAGAACGTTTTTTATCGCAAGTCGGACGAGAGATTTTCATCAAAACAGTTGCACAGGCAATTCCACCTATGCGATGCAATGTTTTTCTATCTCATGTGCTATTTTGGATGAAATTGAGAAATTATGTCGCAATTTCTTTTGGGACAAAGAGGAGATGAGAGAAAGTTAGCTTGGGTCGGTGGGAAAATGTACTCATCAGCAAGCAGGAAGTGGATTGTAATTCCAAACTTAAGAGCTTTTAATAAGGTTATGCTTGCCAAGCAAGGTTGGAGGATTATTACTAACCCTCAGTCGTTAGTATCTCAGTCTTAAAAGGGAAGTATTATCCTCGATTCGAACCTTCTCGAAGCGACACTCAAACCACAACTAGCTTACATGGAGGTCATTTTCTCGGCCATGGATTTATTGCGGAGAGGTGTTTGTCGAAGACTTGGGAATGGGAATGATCTCTATTATATAAGTGAAGGGGGAGGAAGATGGTGTCCCCTTCAAAAATACAATTATACCCTTAATGAAATTAAATGCATCTTTAAAAAAATAAAAATTAAAATTAAAAAATTAAGACTCATTGTCATATTGAATGCAATTTCTAATTCTTGCCATCCATATTGAAAGTGGAATTAAAATATTGAAATTTCAATTAAATGTCATTGAAGTTGAATTATTTTTATACGAAGTACTAAAGAGGAAGAATTGTGCATGAAAAATTAAGTAAAAATATTGACATCAATGTAACTTAATTATAGTGGGAAAACGAAAAATTTAACATGAATTTTACTAATATTTAATATTTTAACCTAACTATAAGTTGATTATCATTTAGTATGGTTCTCTGACTTCTCTCTATTATGTTAATCAAACTTTTCTACTTTATCAAAACTATACATAATTTTTTTCCACTTTATTTAAGCACAAATTTTCTTCCGTTTTATACATCTCTCTTTTAATAATATATTACTCCGAAGAAAATTTATTTACAAACAAACTACAAACACAACGTAGATTAAAGATGTAATAACAAATAAAATTAAATTTAGTACTAATGTTTGTAACACAAACAAATAACTATTTGATGTTTACAAATACGTCAGTTTGACATGCACGCATAGCGTGCAAAAAATACTAGTATTAATATGTGGAAGGAGCCTTGGGTGCCTGATCTACCAGCTTTTAAATTATCTACCCAAATGAACGTTGATATGAATAGCCCTGTTATGGTTCGTGATATAATTGAAGATGGCTACTGGAATAGTGCGTTGTTGGAATCACTACTTAGCGATGATGAAGTTAAAGCTATTTATAAAGTGCAGATCCCAAATTATATATGTGATGATGCTTGGTTTTGGACCCATACAAAAAATGGTCATTATTCGGTGAAGAGTGCCTATTACATAGCACTAAAAAAAAGGAGTAGTCAAGTAGCTTCGAGCTCAAAGGAAACCATTCTTTCTTTATGGAAGCAAATCTGGAAATGCAAAATGCCACCCAAGATAAAAAAAATTTGCGTGGAGGCTGCTTCACGAGAGCCTTCCTGTGTGTGTTAAGTTAGCAAGCAGAGGCCTGAATTTGGATTGTGTATGCCCGAGTTGTGGTGCAGAGATGGAGAGTATAGTGCATGCAATATTCCTTTGCTCGGAGGCTCGTATCACGTGGGAAACTTCTACGCTTCGGCTGGATGTTACTAAGGTGTGTCAAGCTTCGATTTGGGATTGGCTCGAGTGGTTGTACTCACAGATTGATAAGGTGGAGTGGTGGTCATCTTTCTGGTGTTTGGCTTGGCAACGCTTGTACCAAAGGAACCAGTGGGTTTTTGAGAAAAGGAAGCTCTCAGTTATACAGCTGCATGCGAAAGTGCAATCCATTCTTGGAGAATATGAGTGGGCTACTTCTTTGTCGCAACAGGAAGTGCAGTCAATGGAGGTTTATGCGACGAGTTGGCAGCCACCTGAGGGTGGGATGTTCAAAGTTAACTCAGACGCAACTTGTTTCAATTAAGGAGGGACTCACTAGAGTAGGGGGTTGGTTCGTGATCATGAAGGGGATGTGCTCCTTGTGATAACGGATGTGGTTCCAGCCAAGGTATTAGCTCCATACGTTGCAGAGGCGATGGCTCTTCGAGCCTTGGTCAAGGTAGCTTGGGAGTCCGATTTACGTAAACTAGTACTCGAACCGATTGTTTGAAGCTCTACAAGGCCCTTCGAAGCACTACTAATGACCTCTCTGAGTTTGGTGTTGCAGTAAATGATATTAATAGCATTTTATTAGTCTTTGTGACTCGTACTCGCTCCTTTTCATTTGTAAAGCGTACGGGTAATAGAGTAGCTCATAAACTTGTGCATATTAGTCGTAACTTTTTTAGCTTTCGTGTTTAATTGGCTCGAAGACATTCCGAGTGAAATTCTTTCGGATGTAATCTCGGATTTTAATAAATAATAAGTACACTTTTTTCGTAAAAAAAAAATGATTATACTTTCCTTATTTGAAAGAAACACTATATTTTCAAATAACTAAACATAATTTTCAAATAAATTGATTTCAATTTTGACAATATAAAATTTAATGACTTTTCATTGAAAACACAATCTATACTATTCCGTAATATTTTAAAACAAACTTTATCTATAATTTTGGCACATCATAGTATTATTCTAAATATAATCTCCACATGTAATATTTTAGAAAAAAATTTAGAATTTGAAATATAATTCTCCTCATCATAGAATTTAATCTCACATCACTATATTTATTCTTATACCTCAGTAGTTATTTGTAAGATTTCCTCTACTTGTGAATAGTTGAAAAAAAAAAACATGGCATGAACATTAACGAACGGAGGTATTAAATTTTTAATAAGCTCACATTAATTTGAATTAATAAATTTTCCAATTTCTATAATTTCCTACTTTTTCACTTTAATTTACTTCTCATTTCTTTTCTCTACCGTTTTATTTTAATTATAATACGAGTAAAACTATTCAATTTTAATTTTAATTTTTTTCTTTTTTTCCCTAATGTATTCAATACTTATTATTGTTATCATTAAACAAAGATTAATATAAATTTGTTTATAGAAATTGTACATATTATTAGGGGCAAATATATTGGGAATTTTTAATCAATCCTGGGTTCGTAATTAAGTGCAACTTTTGGAAGTCAAAATAAATGTTTCTTAATTAGCCCTAAAGTTGCACTATGCCACTGGATTTATTAAATCAATGTCTAGGAGATTGATAACAAATCCCCTACATAGTAATATACAATATCCACTAATTTTTGACGCAATGTTTTTGGTTTTGTTTTTTAAATTATGTTAATTACTAGCTTAGCGCCCGGTCGATGCACGGAGTTACTAAATTTATTCATGAAAACTGTAAAAAAAAAAAGTAAAATAAATTTGTAATTTGATATTTGTCAGATTGAATCTAAAACGATTGTGTTTTATAATATTATGTTCACAAATTATGGAATTTGTATACAACGGGTTCCTAATATTATGTTATGCACAGACCTATTAGTCCATGACCCATGCATTAACCAGGACCCGTGCATGAAAATCTAGTCCATGATCCCATGCACGGACGGTCCCAATTCCTGAATCAATTTATAATTGTGTTTTATAAAATTTATTATGATAATATTGTATTGTATAGTACAGAATAATAATAATTATCATATAATAAAAGAATATGACTTTGTCAAATTTTGCTTTAAAATAATAGGTTTCGTTTAATGTCTCATATTATATTGATTGATATTACAATTTTTATAAATAATATAAATTATATATTGATAAGAAGAATCTCTAGAATTAAGTAAAGATATTATTTACTATTTTAGCTAATAGATTTAATTAATATTCCCTACATTTTTTTAGTTGTTACAGTTTACATTTTAGGATATTTTCAATTAGTTATTCCAAACAAATCTAAAAAATAACCTTTACTTTTTACTTATTTTATTTATTCTAACATTAATGAATTACTCATTTTTAAATTTAAGTTTAATAATTACAATTACCCAATCTATTTACCCAAAATTACCTTTTCCCAAAAAAATTCACTCACATATTATTACTCTTTTATCGAAATTACTCAATTATTTTATCAAAATTACTCAACTATTTTATCCAACTCAATCAACTCTTAAACATCATGCCAAATGGGTATGGTACATCAATTAAAAAACGAGGGGTATGTTATATAAATAATTTTTTTTAAAAAAAAGAAAAAAAAAAGTTCAATTAATTGTGTAGGGTACTTTTTGTCTCTCGTCATTTGACTAAATTCATGTCACAAAGTAATTCGGTACTATTTCATTAGTAGTGAGAATCTTTTAAACTTCCATCAGTACATAAGAGAGAGTATAATTCTTGTGTTTTAGAATTTAGATCCAAATTAATGTATAAAATTAAATTACGATTGTCATCTGTGTTTTTTATAAAATTTATTACGATAATATTGTATTGTGTAGTACGGAGTAATAATATTATTATGATATTATAAAAGATATGTCTTTGTCTAAATTTTTGCGATACTCGTTTTAGGGCCGCGCGATGCACACGTAGTTACTAAATTTATTAATTAAAACTCTAAAAAGAATAAAATAAATTTGTAATTTAATATTTGTCAAGATAGAATCTAAAACGATTTTTTTTATATTATTATGTTATACAATAATATTATAAATTTGTTATACACGGGTCCTAATATTATGTTATGCACGGACCTAGGTCCAGACCCGTGCATGATAATATAGTCCAAGACCCCATGCATGCATGCATGGGTCCTGAATCAATTTACAATTGTGTTTTATAAAAATTTATTATGATAATATTGTATTGTGTAGTACGGAATAATAATATTATGATATAATATAAAATATATGACTATAATTTTGGTTAAAATAAAAGATTTCGTTTAATGTGTTACTCTTGTATATTAGATTGATTGATATTGCAATTTTGTAAATAATTTATAAATTATATATTGATAAGTAGAAACTTTCTAGAATTAAGTAAAGAACATTATTTTATTTATTAGATATTGGATTAATTCATATATATAAGTAATTTTACAAAAAAAAAAAGAAATAAAAAAAGAAAAAAGGTTCAAATAATTATTATAAATTGTTAGGGAGTTTTGTACTCCCGCCATTTGACTAAATTTCATGTTATAAAGGAATTCGGACATTCATTTAGTAGTGAAAATCTTCTAAATTTCCATCAATAATATTTCAATATAAGAATGAGTATAATCACGTGTTTAGAATTTAGATTCAATCTTTTTGTATAAAATTGATTTACGATTATCATATGATGTTTTATAAAATTTATTGCAATAATATTGTATTGTATAGTACGGAGTAATAATATTATCTTTGTCTAAATTTTGCTTAAAATAAATAAATTTCGTTTTGATAAGAAGAATCTTTTGGAATTAAGTAAAGATATTATTTATTATTTATTAGCTAATAGATTTAATTAATATTTATATAAATAATTTTACAAAAAAATAAATAAATAAGAAAATAAGTTTTGGAGGGAAAAATTTTAACCAGGACGCGCCATGTGGCACTTCTGGTTTTTGCTTTAGTATATAGTTATTGATTGATTGTTATTTTTTTTTTTAAAAAAAAAACAATTCCTTGATTTTTGTTGCCCACTACATTATCGTGTGAGGAAGTGTTGTATGTAGCCATATGGGGGAGAGTTGTACAATATAAACTAGTGTTTTGGGCTCGGGCGATGCTCCTCGGGTTATCGATCATGCCAACAAATATAAACAATGATGTATATATTATATATATGGAGTATAATGAATTAATTTGTTTTTTTTTGTAGTATTTTGTGATTTTTGGTACTTTGCAAGTAAGTTTTAAGCATAAAAATAGTACTCGCAGTTGTAACTAAAAATATTAGAGAATAATAATGTATTACCTTTAAATTAGTTAAATATGATTATAAGACTTAATTATAATTTATGTGATATGTTCACTAATGAAATTATTGTTGATTAGTGGTTAAAACCAAACCTTTCATCTCAAAGGTCATATATGTTCAAGTTTTTGTATTTGCATAATGCCAAGTATTTTTATTTTAATTCTAAACAATTACTCACATACATTCACACTTGGTACATTAGAAGGAGTCCACGTGACGTAACCATGTTGTATGTCATCCCTTTGAATACATTTGTATAGATAGATGTTGATTACTAGGACCTCATACGATCCAACCCATATCCTCGTGTTGAGCCCGTGCAAAATCTTAAAAATGTTGTTCGACATGACTAGTTGGCGTGTCTTTCTTGTTGTATCGTGTCGACGACAGGCTTGTATTGGTTCATGCTCAACTCGTGTCGTGTCGTGATGATTCTTGCATAGTTGCACCGACTCGATCCATGTTCAATCTATCTATATTCTATACTATAAGACAAGCGGATCAACGTGAGGTTGACATTTGTCACTCCTTGATTCGTTGTCTTATAGTATAAATGAATATTTTTATTAAAATTATTAATTAACATATTAAATCTTTACTATTTTTATTGTAATGATTCTATTTCTAAATATTAACTAATGTAATCATGTTATATGACTCATACATATTATCAAGGGAAACTTCCTAAACTAACCATACAATCAATATTGAATTTGATTTCTACTTTTATACATTAAGACATATTCCGCGATACATCAGTTACTGTGCGAACGAAATCACTATACTTATTCCTTGTCCATAATATCATCACTTATAAAGAAACAAATAATCAATCGGATAATATTCTTGCCATAGTATCATAAATTCAATACCAATCGCGATGATATTGGCTCATGATTATAAAACAATAGAGAAAAGAATAGTTTTGCCATATTTACTATCAATATTATATTGTTTTGTTATATTCATACAAATCGTATATAACAATCGTACGGGCATCATATATAACAATCAAATATTCTTCTACTTAAGTCATTGAATAGTAATTTCTTGCTCTATAATATTTTGTAATTCTATTCTCCACCATATATAATATATACCTATAATATTATATATATATTATATAATATATACTATTATATATCATAGTATCATATGATACATACAACATATATAACTACAATACTTATATATCATATCACTCATAATATTATATATTATCCATGACGTGAATAAACCAACTACATATACTATCTGTAAAAAATTCTTCCCTATCCATTTACACAGCTGTTAGTTGTAAAGATGACATTCAATTCCAATTTCTGAAATTACTCAGTCAAAGAATCGTGGAAGATAACTATCAGAATTGTTGATTCAATTGAATTAATTTTGGTTGATCAAAAGGTAACATCTATTATGTTTACATTCACAAATGTTTAGTTATTTTAAATAGACGTAATTTTAAACGATATTGGTGTTTTTTGTAGGGATCAAAAATTCAAGCAAGTATTAAGAAAACTCATATCAGTCGATTTAAAAAGCTTGTGAACGAAGGCTCATCTCTTGTTATTTCTCACTTTGGTGTGGTAAATAATAGAGGCAAACATAGAGCAACTAACCATGCATATAAAGTGATATTCTTTGGAAAAACTCAAGTCAAAGAATGTGAAGAAATAAAGCTTCCACTACATGATTTTGAATTTGTCCCCTTTGACATTCTTCTTAGAAACGAAATCGATGACATTTATTTAGTAGGTAAAGTTATTACTTTTAATTGAAGAAAATATTTATATCTATTATAAAAAAGCGTATTACAAAGACACGGAAATAGTAGAATAAATAGTAATTAACAGCTATTAAAAGAATAAGCGTATAATGCAAATTCAGTAACAGCATAATGCTACAGCGTGCTACAGCATTTACTATTTAGTGATGTATATTTATACTACAGTAGAGTGCACTAACAAAAGATATGACACGGGTATAAGTGTATTAAAAGGAGCACTCGAGCAAAGCAGCCATTGCAAGGGCAAGAAAAAGTAAAAGAAGAGTGAGTGAAGAGGGAAGGTGAAATGAGGAATTCGAATTGGAGGAGAAAGAGCTTGAGTGAAAGATTGTGGAAGAAAGCTGAACTGACTAAACAAATGGAGTTTGAGGTACATTAGTAGTGAAAAAATAAAAAACAAAGGAAATGACTAAACTGCCCCCATTTTAACGGAAAAGTGTAATGAAAATTAGGATGAGTGGGAGTTTTAAAATATTTGGAGATTTAAAGGTGGGAGTAAATTGCCTATTGGATAATTGTAATCATTATTTTTAAACTTCCATATAATTGTCTATTTGCGTTGTTCTCGATCGTTGTTAACATTTAAATTAAATTAATACATGCATGTCCTACAGTAAAATTTAAATTTTGAATCAAGAAACAAAATAATTCGTAATTATCAAAATTTTTTTTTAAAAAAGATATAATACAAAAAGAATTAAACCGTGCGTCACGGGTATAAAACTAGTTCAATTCTATTTGCTAACCTTAGCTTCCTTATAATGTTTGATAGCAGGTGCCAAAAAATTACTCCCTCCGTTTTTTTTTAGATGTTCCATATCATTATGGAACGGTTTTTTAAGAGTTGATTGAGTTGAATAAAATAGTTGAGTAAGTTGGGTAAAAAGTTGAATAAGTTAGGTAAAAGAGTAAATGTGTGAATGAAATTTTATGGGAAATAGTAATTTTGGGTGAAAAGATTGGGTAAAGTAATGAAAGTTGACTTTAYAAAYGGGTAAGTRATTAATGTTAGAGTAAATAAAGTAGGTAAAATGTGAAAAAGTTATTTTTAGATTGGTTTGGAACAACTATTTAAAAACATCCCAAAATAGAAACTGGAACAACTAAAAAAAACGGAGGGAGTACTATTTTACTCTTAAAAATCATATTTTTTTTATTATACACTACTTCAACAGCTACTTATTTTGTCAAACACAAACAAATTACAGCTAACTCCAACAGTTACTGATCAACCGCTACAACTACCCTCTACAATTAGCATCTAGCTCTACAGTTGACATCTACCTCTACAACTAACCGCTACCGCTGGTTTTACCAAACATACTCACTACAGTAGGTAGTTTTAGCGTAATACGTACCATGCTTTGTTGTCGGTTTCAATAATCTACTTTTTGAATGGGCCAGCTTTCAATATCGTAGTAGGAAGACTATTTGGGCTTTTGATCCATTACTAACAATGATTAGTACCTAGTTGAATTTTTTTTAGTTTGCTTATTCGATTTACCGGAACTTAGTTCCGACTACATTCGGGTTGCACATTCAGCTTATAGTTGGTGATTGAGTGAGTCTCTCAATAAGAGTTTCTGCATATGACAAAACTCAAACTTAAGACCTTCCTTATTAAGCGACATCAAGTTATTTACTATTGGAGTCAACTCTTGTTGGTACCTTATTAAATATTGGCAATGAAACATAGTTAACATGAGTACTCATTTTGCAACGGAAAAATTACCCTTTCCCATCTTTTATTTACCAACAATTACCAATTTCCACCTTTTCAAATTTTTCGGACAAATTACCACCTTTTCATTCCAAAATCTCACAATCCACCACCACTTAACCCCTACTATTAACAAAATCGTTAGTGTCTGAGGGTTATTTCGTAATTTTGCTCCCTTTGCTTCATTTACCCACACCCAACCATTCGAACCTTCATTCATTCACTCTTTATTTCCTTCTTCCTCAAAGCATTGATTCATCTCACTAACCTCAAAATTACAGCCCCAAATCCTTCAAAGTTACCAAATTTCAGCGCATTTCATTGTATTGTTGCTAACATCTTCAGTGGCCAAGAAAATTACTCAAAAGTCCTCCATATTCGCACAATTTAGGTGTGTCTTTTGGGGCAAATTGAGGTAATTTTTATTTAATTTATGTTTATTTAAGCTTAATGTAGTTAGTATACAACTGCATTTGTTTAATTTATGCTTTGTTTATTGCAATCGAATTTTTTTAATGGTAATTGTTGAAATTTGACAAAGTTAGGGTTTGTTTATTGTTTATTGCATTGTTT